>JABXJD010001510.1:0-84833 GCA_013375575.1 Percina caprodes | reverse complement strand
ACACGCGCGCGCGCGCGCGGACGCGCACTTTGCACCGTGAAATTGAAAGCTGCACTGACTTGCACGCCATTTATGTGCCAATTGATCTGGTTCATGCACCTGTCATAAAGTGATGTATCCTCACACCTCCTACATAGGACATTTAGCCGTTATAAACTGGGCCCTGGGGCCACCAGGGGCCTATTGAGGTCCCCAATAATTAGAGGATTTCGTCAGACAGGGATCTCTGCTTTGATCACAGGTTTCCCGCTCTGACCCAGGAGTGCGTGTGCATATCTAAGGTTTCTGATATGAAGAACTAAAATGATGTGTTGATTAGCAACAACACTACAGATTATTGAGGCCATAAGCATAAATGCCAAACATATGTTGGTTCCAGCTTCTCAAATGTAAGGATATGTATATTCTTTTCTGTTGTTTATATTGTAAATTGGATATCTTTTGGGATGTGGACAGTTTAAAGATGATCTCTTGGACTCTGGTTAAAAGAAATAAGGAGTATTTAATATTTTGACAAATTGATTAAATTAATTAAGAAGACAAGTGGAGGTATTATTCAGGAATAAGCAAAGAGGTTGGTGTTTCAGGACCTGGGTTGCCCTGTCATTCTGACTGTAGAACTGCACCTTTTGGTAGTTTTATTAGGCCGATTTTGTGACCTCATTTAACAGAAAGTTACTCACGTTTTGTCAGTTTTAAGAAAAAAGAAACAACAAAATCAAATCCTTCAAACAAGCGATGGCTTCATGTCTGCCTCAAGTGGTGTTCTTTCTACCCTGTTAATCCCTCGTTCATGAGGCACGGGGCTGAATATTTCCTTTTGAATTGACATGAAAGGTGACATCAGAATGAATCGACTCTCCTGCTCTGCACCTTGAAACAACGATTACGTGAAAGACATGCAACAAATTACGGATTACATGACATCCACTTTTGTTCCTAATGCCTGACGAATGAATTAGTCTGCTCTGCACAGTGTCCGCTCAGCAAAGAGAACCAGTTTCATTTATGGTTGGTTCACTGTGACACTACGTTGATCTTCCCAGGCCGACATTGAGAATGAGCTCTGCTGAGTTGGCTGGAGGCTGCAGACAGAGCTGTCCTTTCCTCTTGTACTTTCATGTTATCGAACCTTTGACCTCTGCATCGAGGCATAAACCTCTCAGTACATGTGCACCTGCTCTACGCACTGAACCAACCTGGCCACTTATATTATGATTTGTATGCATTAAATTCCCAACATGGGACTGTGACACGATGTATGACGTGCTTGTATCAGGTCTAAGAGAAAGATAAAATGCCTTTCCAATCCAAAAAACTGAGGATCATGTGGCTGGCTTGTATTTTGTCCTGTTTTTTGTGTGAATCTTGCCGCAAAATAATGGTTTGTCCAATCATGTGTGTATGGAGAACAGAAAATAGACAACAAAATGCTCTCAGAAATGTGCCACTAGCTTTTTTTTTTTTTTAAAGAACAAGGTTTACAGTGATGTAATGTCTTGTGTCATGTTTATATGGTTTGCTTGGTGTAATTTAGCAAGTCCAGCGTCTCTTCTGTTTCTTGTGTTGCTGAATGTGCTGACGGCTGTAACACTTCTTCACGTAGGCTTTGGTAATCACACCAAAGCTGTGACCCAGCTACCAAAAAAAGGACATGTCAACAGCTCCCAGCTCCTTTTTAGCCCCTCTGGGAAATTTTAGTCAGGTGGGAATGAAATCAGCATTGTATGTGTGTCCCTGTGTTAATGTGTATTAGTATTACTACATCAGTGTCATGAACAGAGGCCTGGACATCATTCACCCAAATTATGTCAGCTTTAAACCAATCAAATTATACAGCTAAGCTCTGAGAATCAGAGAATAAGCATCTGTTCTTTGGTCTGTGATGGCTGTGACCACAGCTGTACCCTAATGCTTCTCTTATTGTATTGCAACATTTGTCGGCCATCATATATCAATTGATTGTAATCACTAAATCATAAATCACTGTATAGCTACAATCTGCAGGCAGTCCAAAAGATCATTTATATTAACTCAGTCTGCAATTGCTTAATGTGTGTGTCTATGTGTGTGTGTGTGTGTGTGTGTGTGTGTGTGTGTGTGTGTGTGGGGGAACAACCACTCAGAATGGATTAAAATCTATCATTTCATGGCCTTAGGCATTAAAGGGGTTTGGCGTATATCCATTAAAGGTATGAGTGTACTAAAAGACAGCCTATAATTAAGAGTCATACTAGCCATGCTAGCAGATTGAAATATCTTTCTGAAACTATTAGATGAATTGACTTTTTTATTGTCATCGGTCCTGCCAGCTCAGGTGTCACTGTAACGGGTATTCTGTACTCGGAGAAACAATCTGGCCAACTAATTATTATAATTATAATTATCAATGGCTTTTTTTCTGTCCAGTCGGTGTAGTCAGAGCAGGGTAGTGCTTTATATCGCCAATGATTTCGTGGTCCCAATTACATTTTTTGATTCATTAGCAGTTAGGGAAGGTTCAGTTCCAATACCAATTTTGCTTGGATACAAAGATATTATCAGAGAACTTATGCTGGAAATTTTACAAGCGAGAAACAACCCTGGTTAATGGTTAATGTTGACTTTGAGGAACAACCCACAAAAAGGGGGTCAGTTAACCACATCCATAGCAAAAGGCATATATTGAAAGAGCATAAATCTCCTTTATGTATATATAATACTTTATTGCTGGAGTAACCCTTTAAACTCGAGGCTTCTGATTGTGCCGGAGTCTCTCCACCTCTTCCTTGCTTCCCGGCTCTGAGGCAGCATATGTGGTTACCGTGGACACACATCAGGCCTTCACTTAAACAACACATGCTGTAGTGATTCTATACGCTGCATACTGTACAACTAAGAAATCAAAATGGAGTTTAACATTGATAACTTAAGACAAATATTCATCATGAAGTTCAAAATTGTGTGTGGGTCATCATGATTAGGTACCAGGAAATACATCAAATAAAGGTGAAACACAACAACGAAGTCTTTATACAACTGCGTCTTATCATGTATAATATAGATTCCAAGGTTTTTTATATATTTTTCTGATATTGTGTGAGATTCTCCAAGTCCTTTTTTTACAAGAGTCTATTGCCAACGGCTTTGTTTTTGGCAATGTTCATTTTATATCCTGAGGTCCCTGAAAAGGTTGTAATTATTTTTATAATGTGTGGAACTGAGGTGATTGCATTGCTTAAATAAAGTAATAAATCATCTGCGAATAAGCTCAAATTAAACCAATCTCAATAACTTCTATCTCTTTTGTCTCTATTTTTTTTTTTAGCCAAATGTTCAATTGCTAATGCAAACAGTGATGGTGAAAGAGGACATCCTTGGGAAAAACCTCTAGTTAGTTGAGAACGGTTTTGATAGAATTCCTTCTGTATATACATATGCTTTAGGAGACTTGTACAAAGTTCTAATCATATTCCTAAAAATTAATGGAAAGTTGTATACCTCCAAGTAGGACCATTCAGGCCTTTTCCGCATCAACTGCCATTAATGTTAATCTATTTCATGCTTCTTTGCATATTGTGTGTGGGATATATATATATATATATTGTGGTATTAGTTCTTAAATCCCCATGTCATAAAATCAGCTTGGTCGTAATGAATTAAGCTTAAGTCTGTTATTCAAGATTTTAGTTATGATCTTCTTATCAGTTTATTAAGCTTATAGGTGTATAATCAGAAGGTGTTTTGCAAGTCTTACCTGGTTATGGTGTAACAGATAGTTGCTTTGTACATTATTTCAGAATACTATTGTTTTTTAACCACTTGTGTAAGGAATGGATTTTATTCTATTCTATTCCATTCCTGGAGCTTTTTTGAGGGAAGCATTTTTTATAGCAGATTGTATTTCTATGTTGGTGTTAAGAAAGGGAGAGGTTCCTGGTCTTTTTTTCTGAAGTATATCATTTTTTTGCCTGGTTATTTGTGTGGGCTATGTTTGAGGTTTCATCTCTTAAAACTATAGGTTTCTAAAATTGTGTAAAGTTCACTGTTTCATTTCTGTATAGTGAGTGGCTGCCAGAAGAACTCACAGGCATACGTCAAATAATATCACTAATGACTAATCCTCCGAGGCTGCTTCCAGGAAACAGTCCACCCAATCAGAAGGAAGTTGCACAATATATAAGCAGTGCTGTTTACCTCATACTGGTTGCAATTGCTGTTATGGACTAGATAGCCTGTGCACTAGGCCTAATCTTTGCGTTTTCAGTCTTTTTCCTGTCAATCAGACAATAAGATATCTGTCTTCACTACCTCACCACCACAACTCATTTTTCAGTATTTTTGCATCATATTTAAAAGTTTTACACTTTTTACTATAATGCTATTGTTCTTGTTCATTTTGTTTCCTATTCCCATTCAGTGGCGAGAATAAGTTTACCCCCCCATGTTAAAGTTGATTTAAAAGAGGAATAAAAAAAACATATTTTTGAAATTTTTTAAGATACTGCCATAATGAAACAGTTTTTGGACATATTTGTGGAAACTGCCTCTGAACTTCAAGCCGTTTAACAGATATTTGGCTGATTTTAAATCCAGCTCTGTGTCATCTTTGTGTGGGCAGTGTATGCGGATGAACGCTGTGTGGCTTTCTTCCATTGTCGCAGCGCAGAAACAGAGGAGGACTTTATGTTTTACCCGAACTAAAAATGCCCATGCGATTTTTTAATTTTCATTTTTAAATTTCTACTATACAGGTAAAAGCCAGTAAATTAGAATATTTTGAAAAACTTGATTTATTTCAGTAATTGCATTCAAAAGGTGTAACTTGTACATTATATTTATTCATTGCACACAGACTGATGCATTCAAATGTTTATTTCATTTAATTTTGATGATTTGAAGTGGCAACAAATGAAAATCCAAAATTCCGTGTGTCACAAAATTAGAATATTGTGTAAGGGTTACATTTTGAAGACACCTGGTGCCACAAAGTAATCAGCTGATTAACTCAAAACACCTGCAAAGGGCTTTAAATGGTCTCTCAGTCCAGTTCTGAAGCCTACACAAACATGGGGAAGACTTCAGATTTGACAGCTGTCCAAAAGGCGACCATCGACACATTGCACAAGGAGGGAAAGACACAAAAGGTTATTGCTGAAGAGGCTGGCTGTTCTCAGAGCTCTGTGTCCAAACACATTAATAGAGAGGCAAAGGGAAGGAAAAACTGTGGTCAGAAAAAGTGTACAAGCGATAGGGATCACCGCGCCCTAGTCAAGATTGTGAAAAAAAGGGTGTGGACAGCTGCTGGAGTCAGTGCTTCAAGATCCACCACCAAGAGACGCTTGAAAGACATGGGTTTCAACTGCCGCATACCTCGTGTCAAGCCACTGTTGACCAAGAAACAGCGCGAAGCGTCTCACCTGGGCTAAGGAAAAAGAGCTGGACTGCTGCTGAGTGGTCCAAAGTCATGTTTTCTGACGAAAGCAAATTTTGCATTTCCTTTGGAAATCGAGGTCCCAGAGTCTGGAGGAAGACAGGAGAGGCACAGGATCCACGTTGCCTGAAGTTTAGTGTAAAGTTTCCACCATCAGTGATGGTTTGGGGTGCCATGTCATCTGCTGGTGTCGGTCCACTCTGTTTCCTGAGATCCAGGGTCAACGCAGCCGTCTACCAGCAAGTTTTAGAGCACTTCATGCTTCCTGCTGCTGACCTGCTCTATGGAGATGGAGATTTCAGGTTCCAACAGGACTTGGCGCCTGCACACAGCGCAAAATCTACCCGTGCCTGGTTTACGGACCATGGTATTTCTGTTCTAAATTGGCCAGCCAACTCCCTGACCTTAGCCCCATAGAAAATCTGTGGGGTATTGTGAAAAGGAAGATGCAGAATGCCAGACCCAAAACGCAGAAGAGTTGAAGGCCACTATCAGAGCAACCTGGGCTCTCATAACACCTGAGCAGTGCCAGAAACTCATCGACTCCATGCCACGCCGCATTAATGCAGTAATTGAGGCAAAAGGAGCTCCAACCAAGTATTGAGTATTGTACATGCTCATATTTTTCATTTTCATACTTTTCAGTTGGCCAACATTTCTAAAAACTCCCTTTTTTGTATTAGCCTTAAGTAATATTCTAATTTTGTGACACACGGAATTTTGGATTTTCATTTGTTGCCACTTCAAATCATCAAAATTAAATGAAATAAACATTTGAATGCATCAGTCTGTGTGCAATGAATAAATATAATGTACAAGTTACACCTTTTGAATGCAATTACTGAAATAAATCAAGTTTTTCAAAATATTCTAATTTACTGGCTTTTACCTGTGTGTGTGTGTGTGTGTGTATATATATATAGTTCACATAGTATTGAATACCTTGTATTGACTTTGTACCTTGTATTGACCAAAAGTAATAAAAAACCTATCCAGGCACTCAAGGTTGAAAAATAAAAGGCCTTTAATTAAATAAGAAAATAGGTACCCTGCTGTAATTAAATAGTACCTTTCACTCTTACATTTTTCCATACCATTTCAAATATGATTCCAGAAATGTCATCTACATTAAAAGAAACATAATTGTGAAACTTGAAGTGAGACAATCCGTTACAAAGGTTTTCAGGTTTTTTGTGTGTGAGAGTGAATACAAAAATACATTTCCAGGTCCTCATTAGTTAGTACTTTGCCAGGCGCACAATCCCATCTGCATATTAGCCTTCATTATTCAGAGCACGACCAGTAAGTACTCTGGGGTTCTCACATCTTTTAGGTAACCTCATCCAAGCATTTCTCTCCCATTCTCATTAGCCTGTGTGTGAGAGGCATCAGCATGAATGAGACACCCACTGGGAACCTGCACTAGTTGAGTTCTTTTATCAGAACATCAGTTCTAAGAAGGTTGAAGTTGAACCAAAATTGTTTAGCAATAATGAAGAAATCAAAGAAAACAAAGAATCCATTAACATGTTGTTTCACCAACCAATCGGACAGATTTTTTATTTTGTATGAACAATAATTTGTTCAAGTAGCTCAAAAAAGACAATGTTAACAGCATTATCAGGCAGTGAATGTATGAGTAAAAGTGACACTGCTGCAGCTTTGTTGAATTCTCTTGCCTCGTCGCTAGAGCTGGGCGATATTTTATATGATGTTTTGGGGCATTTTAGGCCTTTATTTCTTCAGGAAAGATGAAGACATGAAAGGGGGGAGAGAGGGGGAAATGACATGCAGCAAAGGGCCGCAGGTTGGAGTTTAACCCGCGGCCGCTACATCAGGGTGTAAAGTATATACTCGATATACTGTATGCGCGCCTGCTCTACCAACTGAGCTAACCGGCACACAGATTAATGCTTGAACAAATATCAATGCGACAATATTGTATTGTTGACAATTGATGCTTTAAAAAATTAGCTTTAGATACATTATCATTAATAATGTGGATATAATGACAGAGTGAGTTAAGGCACATAATAGAACAGCTAGAACGTCTAACTTCAGCCTTTTAACCAGGGAAATACAAAAAACCTAATCCACATTACGATACGACAATATCTATATCACAATATAATATTGATATGTTGCCCAGCCCTACTTGTCGCCTCAATGTTGAATATCCTATAGTTCCAAGAAAATCTTAAAATGTTGTATCTGAATGTGTTATTTAAATGCCCTGGTAGCTCAGGATGTTATTGTGTGCTGTGTGTCCCCGGAGCCCTGCTGGACCATCCATATGGCCGGTGAGCTAACTGAAATAATTGATGGCTGGTTGAGTGTGTGTGACTTTCCTCTTGTCTCTGTGCTGTCCAGAACTCTTCCTCAGATCCTGATCCCACTATTCCTCTGTGGCCACTTGTCACAGAGGACTCCTCTGGGTTTACTGTAGACAGCCAAAGTCCTGCCTCCTCTCCAGGTTACCTTCTGTTCTACATCATTTCCTTTCCACACACTCGTAGAGGCTGTTGTAGTTGGCCACCCAACCCATATGTGGCAGCTACAGTAGTAACGAGGCAATAACAGATGGCATTTTCTTTGTTGTGTATTTTTCTTTACATCTGATTTGAGTTACTTTCTTGTGTGGTACTGCAGGGGTGTGTGGCACACTCTAGTTGATAGTTCCAAGTAGCTGAAGGTGTTAAGTTTCAGCAAGGACTTCCTAAGGTAACACAGTATATTTATTTCTAAAGTACTGCTGACTCATATTGCAATTGTTGTATGCATTTTAATTCTGTAGTATTGGAATTGTTTGTTCGTGGTTATCAGCATGGCTCTAGGGATGACCACTATGCACGGATGTGGCTATTTATGGCATCACATGTATCTACCAACAATCATCGGGGGTGATGTCTTCATAATTATCAATAAGTGTCCGAAAGATTAATTATTTAGTTTACAGAGCCGATACATCCGATAAGTGCTACACTTTAAAATATGAAAGAAAAACAACAAACACGGGGTAGTATATAGTAATGCCTCATATGTTGCCTAAAATGGCTGATAACATGAATCCCATAAGTCATTAAATCTGGGGTAGGCAGTTTTATGGAAAAAGCAATAAACATGGCTATAGAAAGTCATGTACCCATGGTCACATATTTTCACCTCAACAACAAAATGTCCTAATTTTTTTTGTAGCCATGTGTCATATGTGCAGACTCTTGGGATGGCAATGTCCATCTGTTGGTTGGTCTGGCTGGTCAGATTGTCAACTTATCAAGTACTGAACCAGCTGAACTAATGACATTCCCGTGAGCCTCACTTTGTGTGCAGTATAGAGCTGCAACTACCAATTATATTAATTGTCGATTAATCGGTTGATTATCTTCTTGGATTTGCTGTTTGGTCTCAGAAAATTGGTGAAAATTGTCCAAAAGCCCAAGATAATGTCCCTTTTAATGTCTTGGTTTGTCCACAACTCAAATATATTCAGTTTATTGTCATAAAGGAGTGAAGAAAATAGAAAATATTCACATTTTAGTGTGTTTCCAACAGAATTTCCTCTATTTGTGGTGGAAAGAATTGCACACTTCTTATATTGATTGTACAGCAAATATTTTTGTTCAAAATTCTGCAGGTAACAATTATAAAAAATGCATATGTTTGGACATCCGGTCCTTAGAATGTAGGACTGGAGTAGTCCATCACTGCAGGTTGGTGACATGTTAGAGGCTGCTGGGCCCAGCTACCACCACCCAACCCAGGTCCTATCCATTCTTTGGCATCGGCAATCCATAAATGTTGTGCCCTGTCAGTAGCTGGCAAGGTTTAGCATTCATTTTGATATCTTTTTCTTTAGTGGTCCCTGCTGTGACAACATGAATCGCTAATTATTCCATTTAAAAAACAATTTTTTTTCCCTTCTTCTTCTATAAATGATGTGTGCAGTGGTGGTGGGGGAGGATCTGGCAGATTATCTCCTAATGCTTAGCAGTGACAGTGTTGCTGGAGGAGGAATCGGCTCTGGAGACTCCAAGACAGGTTTGGGATTTTGGTGACTTTGTTAGGTTTTTGCTCATCCTCACTACTAGGAAAGGTCTGTCAACAAAATAGCCAAATTCAAGAAGTTATAATAGAAGTATTTAATTATCAGAGCAGAAATGTAAGTACTCGACAGACCACAATAAAGCAGTTAGCTGTCCAGTCTATATTGCTAGTCTCACAGGGCGTCATCCGCTACCATTGGCTGTAGACCAGATGTGACCACATCTCATTTGTCTGTTGGTCTGACTCCACTTCGCTCTCCTCGTGTGGCGTTTGCATATCTACTAAAACATTCTCAGACTCCTGCGTAGCTGCTAAGACATTCCCGTACTTCTGTATATTTACTAAAACATTCCTAGACTCCTGCATAGCTACTTACACATTCCCATACTTCTTGTCTGAAAAATAATCGCATACAGAACATTGCGTGCATCTCAGCCCAATGCATCATATTTTCTACGTAGTTTCTTTATCTATTACTCCTGCACCCCCCTTTGTACATCTGCCTGTTTTCACATACTATAAGTGGTCCGAAGGGCAAACCTCCTGTAGATACGGACGCATATAATCTTTGTTTAAACCGTCCGGACCTAAAGGCCTGCCGAAGCATACGCCTTTACACCCTACTCATTACATGGTGTGGTTGATATTCTAATAACTAGATCTGAAGTAAAGCTTCCCTCAACAAATTCTTTAAAGTGTGTATTTTACCTGCCACAAAGAAGGTTTAGTTCAGTCTGAGAGCATGCAGCATCCTTATCTCGTTTCTCCTAGGCTGGACAGAGGGGAGGGACTGGTGCTAACACATTTGTGCTGAAGACAGAAACTGTAAAATGGTTAAAGCAATAGAACTAAACTGTAATTTAGCATTAATTTATTTATATATATATATATATATATATATATATATATATATATATATATATATATATATATATATATATATATATATATATATATATATATATATATATAATGTGTGTGTATATGTATGTCTATGTGTGTGTATATATGTGTATATATATATATGTATATATATATGTATATGTGTGTATATATATGTGTATATATATATATGTGTGTGTATATATATATGTGTGTGTATATATATATGTATATGTATATATATATATATATATATATATATATGTGTGTGTGTGTATATATATATGTGTGTGTGTATATATATATGTGTGTGTATATATATATGTGTGTGTGTATATATATGTATATATGTGTGTATATATATATATGTATATATATATATAAATATAAAATGAGTACATAAGTATTAATGGTGTTTACTTTGGCCAGCTAAAGAGAAGAAGCTTAAACCTCAACCAAGATCTGTGCTGACAGTAGTCCCCTCTACTGTGTCTTTACTCTTGCTCTGGCCCCTAGAGATATGCCTCTGTGTGGATGAAAGTGTTCCATGAACGAGCAGAGCTGGTTGTCTGTTTGATGATATCCTGGAGGAGTGAGAAGCAGAATCTGACCCTAGGCCAGGACACTAGTGGTCTTCTTTTGAGAAAGCAACTTATTTTAGTGAGCAAACCGTTCCTCACATCCAATCCTCTACTGGAGAATGAACCAACCTCGTTTCTCCTCTCCTGACTCCTACATCTAAATTTCTCTTTGTAGCTTGCGCCAGCGTGGAGAATAAGAGACTCTTCAATGCTGCCGCTAACATTACTGATGAAAGGAATGAGGCGCTCACTGCTCAGAGGCCTGAAATAGTTGTATTTCTCAAGAAGAATCTGGCCCTATAAAACGCAACTGGCACATGAGATGAGGGCTAAGTAAAAAGCTGCTCACATCAGCCAGTTACTGCTGTCAGTGAAAGTCAAATCCTAGCTTGTAAAATAGAGAAATTGAGTGTTGTGTGCAAAAAAAAACCAAGTCATTTTACTGTGTAAGGTTGCTGAATTGTAGACGCTTTATGTTCCGTTGCTCTTTGGTAGCCTGGAGAGGACAAAATAGTTGGCCGACTTCTTTTTGTGATTATAACATGATTTCACGATGTCATAAAAACTAGCCAGTAAAATCCCAAAACAACTTTCCTTTGGTCGGGGAGTGAATCTTTAAAAAAAAATCATCTCAACCTGCTTTAGAGTATCTTCCCCCTGGCCCGGTATCAGAGCTGATTTTACTTACGTGTGCCATGCAACTAACGAATTTCATTATCGAATAATATAAGATTTTATTTCTCGATTAATCGATTTAGCCTATAAAATGTCAGACATTGGGGAAGAATATCCATCCTAGAAGATACCTTCAAATGTCTTGTTCTGTCGAGCAACAGTCTAAAACCCAAAGATATTTAGATTATGAAAAGAGAAAAGCAGAAAATCTTCATCTTTGAGGGGCTGAAAACAGCATTTATGCTTGAAAAAGAGATAGAAATCAATAAGTAATGAAGTTGCCGATGCAGTACCATGAGCAAAAATTAATAGAAAAATTGTAGTTTTTTCCTGCGACAGACTAATGAATTAATTGGCTAATCGTGGCAGCTCTAGAAGATGATGTAACGATCAGACCTTCATCTTTGACTGTAAACGTCACATTGTGCCACAAATATGTCACAACAACTCATAAGAAATGTAGATGAGGATGTTTAATCAAATTATCCGTAAATAATGTAAATAATGCTCGGGCTGCTGGGCTAAACAGTTGCTCCATCTGTGATCCCAGCGGTTTCTAATGGCAACGCTCCATAGTATTCTGTCTGTGACCTTTCCCCAAACTAAGAACTCGTCAAGTCTGATTGTTTTTTTTTTTTTATTTGTTTTTTTTAGGAATTTTACCACCCAAAGCACATTTAGAAACCTGTTCCATAGAGATAACGAGCTAAAAAAAATTAACATTTTGTTTTGATGTTTAAATGCTGTGAGAGAGCGATACGCCAGGGTAAAGTGCTGTTCATCCTCTTTTTTACGGTACAGAAAGTAGTGATGTTTACATGTGAGTAACCTCAGAATCAAACTACGTCAAAGAGGATATAATTCAGATTACTATTGACTCCAGTCTTTGATAACCTATATAATATATGTATATATATAACATATGGCCATAACACCAAGTGTAATCATGTGTCTAATCTTCTTTCATGCATTACTCACAGTGTGAGGCTGAGAACATCATGTTGCAAGGCTTCATACACAGTCAGGTACACACACACACACACACACACACACACGTAGGTGTATAATGGCACACGGAGGGGAAAACTCCTGTGTACAGTATGTGCTGTGTGATGATGACATTATTTGTCACTGTAGATCATCCTGACAGTGTGTGTGGGTATGTAGATGTATGTATGTATGTATATAACAGATGTCAGACCGTAAATACTGGAAACACTTATGTCTTTTGGGTTTACCGGGAAATGTTGTGGACAGTAAAATCTACAAGATGGGCCACACCACCAGTGGAACGGTGTATTTGGTTCAGATTAGTGTTGGCTTTGAGCCGGTCTTTGGTTACTTGGATAACTATCAAAATGTTTTGATCTAGGGATGGCGATGGCGACAGTTGTCACTTTGGTCCAGACTGAAATATAGTTAATGGATGGCCATGAAATTTTGTACGGACATTCATTGCACCCAAATGATGTACCCCAAGGACTTTGGTGATCCCTCTACTTTTCCTCTAGCACCACCAGCAGGAGGACATTGTGGTGTTCAGTGAAATATCTCAACAAGTATTGGATGTTTCACCATGAAATGTGGCACAGATCACAGTATCTTCCCCATAAGATGAATTGGTGATCCTCTGACTTTTCCTCTAGCAAAGCCATGAGTTTGACATTTTTGGCTTTTAGTGAAAAGCATCTAACTATAAATTGAGGTTTGTGTGTGTGTGTTGAATCCGCAGTACAACAGCGGGTGCTACATCCCATTGTTGTAAACATTAAATTACTAAACTAAAGCTTTAACAGCTGTTGATGCACGGGGCAGCCATGTTAGATGTTGGACTCAACATACTCGGTGGTTTGTCCGAGTTCCCGAGCTCAGATACCCGAGGTCAGGAGCGTGTTTCCGACTTTGACCTTGGAAAATCCGACTATTAAGCACAAATGGAACGCACCATAAGTCTCACTTAAATCTTGGTCACCTAATGGACACACTGATCCATATATGGATCCTATCTCCTTTTTTAAGCCGATAAAAATATATACCATGTGTGCTTATGAATTAGGTTTATCCCTTACTAGTAATGTATGTATATTTATTGAGTCTGTGTCTGAGAGTAAGCTGCAGCAGGTTTCTAGAAGTGATAGAGATCACTGGGATATTCTGACGCTGGGATTTAGAGGGCACTGAGTATCACTCCCAGTGGAAAAGATAAATGGCTTCTTATTTCTGGCAGCATGAGATTAATGCTCTGCAGGTTCACATTGTCACAGATTTCCAGCATCAGGATGTGCTTTGAATGGGATTTTAAAGATGGCTGCACTGGGTTTTTTATCTGTATTACAGGAACTCTTGCAGCCTCTCTTGCCGTCCCTATCCGGGACACAGCCCAGTGCTACTAACTCTTTCTAAAATGGGGGATGAACTAGTAGCTATGGCTGTGCAATTAATCAAATTTTGATTGTAATTTCGATTTGGGCTCCTTGCGATCACAAACACAATGTTATCGAGGAAAAAAAGAGTATTCTCTTATTTTGTGTTCTGAATTTATAAAAAATTGTTAATATGGGAAAAGTATAAAGGGAAAATTCACAGTCCAAGGTGTTTTCACTTTTTATACTGTATGTTTAATTGTTTTACTGTTTTGTAAGCTCAACGAGTGCAACATTGTTCCAAAAGTCAATGAGTAATGGTGTTAAGTAATTGTGATTTTAATATTTGCCAGAATATTTATGATTCCAATTTGTTCTTGCCCTACCTGGGGAAAAACACAAATCTGCAGATCAGTTTTTAAGTCTGTTGTATGGAGGGAGGGGCAATCAGGGGTCGGGTCGGACCTTGTTAGAGGGACCCTTGTTATGCGACATTTCTAGAATTCCAGAAAGGTCAGCTGTGCTGGAAGCTGCAGACTCATTGTCTATGTGTGAGTACAGGAGAAATAATTGGCTCACCTAACTTGCCACTTTGCACTCCTATATCCTGTGTAATCCTGGGTTTTAATATAGCCCGAGGCAGTCCACCTCAGAGAGGGTGGGCCTGGATTTGGTTGGGACTGTCCCAGAGTGTATTTCTGTCCAGTCAGATTGATTGCCCCTCATGGATCCTGTATCGAGTGTCTAGCCTGGGGAGCCTGTTTTCTCAATCGCATCACATTGATTGGCTATACAAGAATGGCTTTAACAGGTTTACAGATACAGCAAGTTGTGTATGGTATAGTGGCGTGTTAATCCTCTGGATTGAATTAAAGAGTTCCAGGGATTAGTCTGTGACAGTGAACACACAGTAAAGGGGTTTCTACTGAAAAACTCTGCAGCTATGGTGTTGGTTTCTGTGTGTTTAAAGCTAGGTTTTGCTGACAGACGTGAACTTCCTGAGCTGTCAGTTGTAATTGTTTAACACCAGCGATATGAAGAGTGGAGTCTTCGTGTGAGCCATGAGCTGGGCTCTATTTGCTTTGCTTATTCAGCACTTAAACCATAGCATAGCATAGTCGATTTCACATACGCCCATTGTGTTCTTGTGTACATACTGACTTTTTATGCATCTGTGGTGGCGACAGCCGTGGCCAAAAGCATTATGTTTTCAGGTTGGCCAGCCGTCCGTACCATTTTTTTTGTGAACGTGATATCTCAGGAACCCCTGGAGGAAATCTCTTCAAATTTTGGATTTGAAGAGATTAAAATCAATTTTGATTTTAGTGGTTTGGGTTCGGAACTTAGGAATTCCTATGCTAACTGTGACAACATTTTACACAAATGTCTAATAGTATAAAATGATAAAGTGATAACATTTTATATCCCAAAGGCCAACTTCACTGTGACATCGTAATGTTCTGCAAAAACACATTTCTAGGCCATTATTCAAGTCCAAATCTCAGGAGCAGAAGGGGAGACATTTGGTTGGGTACTGACAGAATTAGTATCACTAATCTTGTAGTGTGTTTTTGGCTGCAGCCAATATGACATCAACAAAAGCAACAAAATGCATTGTCGGTCCATGCCAACACATGTCATGTTTTGTGGTCTGATGCGAGACTGGGTAAGCCCCGCCCACTTTGCCGGCGATTTTGATTTCTCCCTGCAGCTTGGTCTGGGAACCTGCACGTTTAATTCTCCTGCATCAGTTCACAATTTTGCGGGAACCAATCACAAACTGGCTTATCTACCTGCCGTGCTATTGGCGGGTTTAACATGATGATAATAGAGAAACGACCAATCAGCTTCTTGTTTACATTCAACATAGCGGCCACCGAATGCCACCGAAGCGCAGCAACCCGGATTGTTGATCTGATTGGTTGAAGGACTATGAAATTGCGTACAGAGTCATTTGAACTATGGCCGTTGGTCACGCCTCTTGTGCAGAGAAAATACAGAGCAGACTCCCCAGACCAACGCTCAATCTCATGTCTATTGAGCTTGAACCACTTTGTAACTGTTGGGAACGGCCGCGGTTAAGGTTCAAAGTAACCAACGTGGAGTGTCGGTAGGGAACACAAGGCAAAACGGTGGTCTCCTGTGTCAAAGTTGAACGTACACAAACAACTGATGCTCTGGTTTTTCTGGAGGACAGTTGAAAAAGCAACTAAAAAGAACCTCACCACGGTGTATTTTCTTTTCATTTTGTTCAAAGAGTAAGTATATTTTCAGTGTCAAAGAGCACTTTCGGGATGATAGGTATTTATTAGATGGGATCCCGATTGTACTCTGGGGGGCTGTAGTCTGCTCTCTGTGACTGCTGTTCCATAGGTTCTCTCTATTATCTAGCAGGAACAGCAGAATCTGGGATTTCCACCCCTTTGGCTCCTGCATTTATTCCCCCCAGGTCACACAGGTCACATTAACCTCCCCCTGTAGTTAATGTGACCTGCGCTGTTTGAGTTAGATGAAATGTGACAGCGGAGGGCGACAGGAGACAGGGCCTGATCTACCTGTGGGTCCAGGGAGAGTGGAGCAGCAGGGAAGAAAAACCTCTTTTGTGTGAGAGAGCTCTGATTTGATATCAAACAGACATATATGTATTGGTTTGGGCTGACTGTGGCCTGTAATTAAAACAGAATAAAGGCTGGGGGGGGGATGGTGTCTGTAGTCTGTAAAACCCTGCAGTCAAATTGTGTTGATGAACAAAATGCACTCTGCCAAAAATCATTTTATTAGTTAGGATTTTTATTATCGCTTGAGCCAAGACTGTGAGTACTGGATGGAGAGTACTGAATCGTTGTTATTTTGCAAGCGACTTAAATGGTCACAATTTAAGACAAGCAAATATATATGCTCAGGTTTGACATCATAACATCGGTTCTGAGCCCCCCCACACACACACACACACACACACAATCTACAATGAATTAAGTTAATTTAATAACTGTGCCCTTTAACTAGACACAATTATTCCTGACATTTGTCCTTTTAATAAGCTCTGCATGTTTTCTAATGCTGGAACTGTGGAGATAAATAAAGCTGTGTAAAGCCACTGGAGTGCAGCCGAGTGATGAAGGCTGGCCTAACGGTCCTACTGGCCCTGAAATCAACTTTTGATCAGCACCAAGATGCAAATGGCACCCAGCTGAGTCCCAAGCCTGCACAGAAGACAGAGATCCAACAGTCTGGTGTATGCACACTGCCTCAGCATGAGCAAGACTGTAAGCATTCATAATTTAGCCCTCTCTGTAGGCATAGGAGGGGTCAAAGGTCAGATAAGATGTATACTGTAATACTGTTTAATTCATTTTGATCAGCTGACGTTTACTCACTGCGGTTACATAACCTTTCAGTATGTATTCCAGCGATGTACTATGCAGGTCAGCAGTCAGAAATTTCACAGAGACAAGACAGCGAAGTGCACTCGATGCAAAAAAAAAAAAATGCAAGAAACATTCCTTTAACACAGGAGAACACTGTTTGTTTTCTGCTTCCAACTGAAAGTCAGTGTTTTTAAAAACCACAATCACAATTGTTTCCTGTTAGCTATTGTAACCATGACTACTACAGTCCCGTAGTCTATATTGACGACGTTCCGGGATTGTTCAAGTGCCGCCGCCGGATATTCCGCCGGATGTCCCTCTTTTTAGGCCGTATGTCCGCATTCTTTGTGTTGGCATTCTGAACTCTGGTGGATCTACATGCGCTCTGCTCTCAACATGTCTCCACACTGCAGTTACACAGGTAAACACTGTGTTTTGGTCTGCAGGGTCAGGCACTTCTAGCGGCTGAACTAGGAGGCATTGTGTTAAATACTGGCTGTAGCTGCTGCACCTGCTCTTTGCACTTTGTCAAGGACCCCAGAAGAAGTAAAGAAAAACATCAAAATCTGCACGACCAAAATAATTATGGATAACAAGTTGATGAAGGATTTTCTTTGGGTGCGTTAGGCTCCACGTTCCTCTGCGTTTCTTGCCAGAAAATAATTGATTTTGGCCGTGGATGTCTCTGTTTGCTGTCTGCTCTGCACACAGCAAACACAAAAAGCCAGGTTAGAGGTGAAAGTGGTTTTCTAATGGAGCCCAAATGGAATCATTTGTTCACCGTCTGCAGCCCTCTCTCTCCTCTTACTGTAATTGGCTTCTCCATCTCCTAGTTGAAAGATGGCAGCTATTGAAAACACTTCATTTTCAGATGTGGTCCTCTCTGGTTAAATCAATCCATTTTCCATGTCCCCCCGCCCTCAGTTTGTTTACCTAATTAAAGTAAAATGTTGCAAAATTTATATGAGCTTGAAATACTGATATTTGAAAGCGTCAATCTTCCTAATTAATTTTCCATTAACAGCAGAATAAAGAGCAGGTTTTTTTTTCACCGTTCCTTTGTGCAGCTCATTTTTTTAAATGGGGAAAATACACTTCTAGTTAGTGTTGGCTTCATCAAAGCATGAAAATCTTTTATTATAGTGGCTAGTGGAGCTGCACAATTAATCGCAATTTTATCAAAATCGCAGTATAGATTAGAGCAATATCCAAATTGCAAAGGGGGCAATATTTGTTAAACCATTATGAGTGAAGTATTTTGGTGCTGCAGAGGCCTACAAACCCTGTCCTACAGACTAAAGAAAAAATCAGTTTGGTATAGACCCTCTCAAAAAAAAAATCACACTATGAGAATTACATTTTTTTTATTTTAATATTTTATAATGAGAATGATACAAAAATGATCCTCCCTTCCAATATTGTGAATCAGTTCGCAATCGCAATATCAGTCAAACTAATCGCTTTTACGTACATTAACAGCGTAGTGGCTACATGATCAAAGCTCTGCGTATGCTCAAACGATCGCATATTCATACGATAAGTGAATGAAGCTTCAGTGACACACATGAGAACTTTCACAGCAACATCCAGCTCTGTCGTTACACCTGCACAATTAACACAACACCGCAGAAAATATTAAAGAAATTCTGTATACACAAAGAAATTGTCTTCCAAATGCCAATACAAGTATATATTATACAACCAATTCCAGATGACCCCCAAAACAATTAAATAATTAAATAAAAGAAGAGAGAGAAAGAAAAATAATAATATTAATAGTAATAGTCTTTTTAATCTATCATACCCCTAACATTATGTGTGACTTCACTGACTATAGCTGAGTACTCCACAGATTCAGCATTGCTCTCTAACATTGTTGCCCCCAACGTGATGCAGTGTCATATAGACTGCCCCATAGGCTAAAAAACTGGCCCACCACATGCAGCTGGTGCCCCCCCCCCCCATCTGCCTCACTATTACTGGCCAAAGGATAACTAGGGTTCACTGAAGCGTCTGGCCTTTAAATCTCCTTTATGTGTGTCCTACAGAAAATCGCCCACACAGTGTGTATAAATGATAAAAGTGGAATTACAATTAGGAAGTTACTTACTGTGTTAAAGTTTAGTCTGTAAAACATCTGAGTGATCTGGCTGTGTTTCTCTGTGAAAGCAGTTTTATCATGCAGATAAGACATCAAGCGCTTTGATTTATTCTAGCGTCATTTATTTATAACAGTTCCCGACAGTGGTACAAAATTAAGACGACTAAAAAATATATCTGATAAATATAACTATGAAGATTGAATGGATGAGTAGATTATTGGAGCATTGCTTGAAGATGGTAGTCAGCCTTAAAATTAATGCGTGTGAAAACTGATATATGTGTGTGAATTTAGTGGTGGTGGATATCACCAGGAATGAAATCTCCATTACACTACCTCCTCAGCTCTAATAATATATACAGTAAAAAAATAAAACAAGACTGAAAATTCACCAAAATGTGTAACAACTTCAAATAATATTTTGCAGCTATTATAAAAAGACATTTAACCGTTTAACCCTATGTGTCTCAGCTATGTGACACAGAGGGCAAAAGGGTTTAACTTTGTCTTTACCGTTTGACTAAATGGATAAATGCAGTGAAAAATTTAAATAAGTTGTCCTCCATAATGAACCAGCTTCAAAAAACAAATTAAATCTGAAATTACAATTACAAAGCAGACCACTGCTGCTCCCCCCCGCCTCCCACCAGCCTCTGGAGCCTACCAGGACATTGCTCACACCTGCAGCGGGCTGAGTGGTTAATAATCACTAGTTGTGATAGGAATTTAAAAAATATGATGCTTCCTCTTTTGCTTTTTCTGAAATGAGTCAGGAGTCAAACAATGCAGTCCCTCTCACTGCTGACATTTAAAAGGCTTTTTATTCCTGTACTCGCAATTTACATAGATTGAATAACAGGTGTGTGTGTGTGTGTGTGTGTGTGTGTGTGTGTGTGTCCCAATATAACATTCATGAGAAGTCAATAACTTGTATAAATTGGGATTTCATGGATATTTTTTTAATCACACTGCTATAAATGTCACCTAACATTTAATTAATATCTTATTTTTAGTAGTTATATTACAGTTTGTATATGGTACTATATAGGTACTATGTTTTTCTCCCATCCCAGAATGCTCTGAGGACATGCCAAACCCTCTTACGCAGTGCTGTGGAGGAAGGTCTGTCAAAGCCAGACTACAACCCTGTATCCAAAATATTACAATCACTACTATTAGTACAGTAGTAGTCATGTTCCTCTCAGGATGTATTGTAATAACTTATAACTTGACAGCCATTTTAATTCCAGAGCTCGCCTCCCTATGTGCACATTTCACTTAAACATAATCCTTCCCGAGGTTGCAGAGGCACCGTAACCGCGTCCAGCACTTAGCGCCGCCCAAGACGATTGTGATTGGTTGAAATAAATGCCAATAAACCAGAGCAAGTTTATTTCCTATACACAAATGCTGTGTGGACTAGCCGCACCCTCCTCCGCAGCGCTGTGGAGGAAGACTACACTTCATTTAGCACTATCATCAGTTTTTCATTTATTCAATACTTCGGTTCATGACCAAATACCTGAACAACTACCGACATTCCCAACAGTCTTAGCTTTATTTTGTCTATATATGAGGGGACAAATCAATGCCCATGCAAAATTCACTGCACCTCATCCATTAGTTGTTTAGAGATTTCACGTAAAAACCACCAATGTGGACTTTGTGGTGGCGCTAAAAGAAAAGTCAGTGGATCACCCAAATGATTAGGATTCATCCTCTGGGAGACTTGAATGTCTAAAGAATTTAATCGCAGTCCATCCTATAGATGCTTCAGTCTGGACCAAACTGGTGTGTGCCATCCCTGGAGCCATGCTAGAATGGCAATACATGTGATAACTGCAGTTGGTTGGAGCCATGGCTATGCAAATTAATGAATGAATGAGTTTGACCCACCTGGACAAAGTGGAACACTGTTATTTTTGAATTTGAAGCACTACCTTCCTGACATACTTCAGGAATAGCATAACATGGCCCATTTACTGACCATTTCTTGTCTAATACCCACAGAACAGAACTGACTTTGTATTTGGCAGAAAACACACACTTTTCCTCTTGATTCCCGCTGTTACATAGATGGATAATGTTTGAGTGCCGGTCCTTTTCCTCGTATGGCTGGGCATAGGCTCACTTTGCATGTCTGTGTTCTTCCACCTGCAGAACAAAACCTTAACCAGATGTACTAGAGAGATTTGATATTCCCTGACTGAGGCAATTTTCTGCTGACTTGATTTTGATTAAATAAGAAAAGGGAAAAAGCACAAGAAACAAATTCTGCCTAAATGTCTTGGTGTATGGACACATACTGTATGCACACAGTACCTTCTGTGGTTTTCATGTGTGCATTTCTTTGTGTGTTAGTCCTCCCACGACCATTCAGGGAGCCATGAGCAAAGGCATAAAACATAATTAGCTTTGCAGCATTTGGGTTGGGTTTTATCAGGGGACATTTATTTTAATTTATGAACGCGTGTCTACTGTAAGTAACTTGACACACCAGGCCATCCACACAAAGAGAGATGGCATTTTCTCTTTTATCAGACTGTCTGTCTCACAGGTGCTCTTGCTGCAAGATGTGGCCAGCCAACCATCTGTGATAGAATGCAAAGGTTTTAATTTACATGTAATGAAAGTGTAATATTCCACATTTCCATTTGGGCTGATAATATGGACAAAATCAGATTTTGCAATATAGTTGACCATATATGCAATATTCTAAAGTGATCACTTTTTGTGGCTGACAAGCAGCTTTTAGACTTGCGACAATTCTGCAAAAGACAACTGATTGTAACGTGAATATGATGACCAAGAACATGTAAAAGGCAAACACTATGGAGCAAAACCAATCAAATGAACTCACGTAACTAACACCACAAAAAGACAACATTGTAGCCAGACCCCTTTACCCATGCTAGCAGTGTAGCTCTTGGGGTGGCAGTGCCAGTCAGTCCGCCACTTTCAGACGGAAAAATGTCAACAACTATTAGATGGATTGCCATGACATTTTGTAAAGACTGTTATGTTTCCCAGACGATCTACCCTTATGACTTTGGTGATCCCTTTGCTTTTCCCTCTGGCTGCACCAGCTGGAGTAAAATATCTCAACAAGTATTGACATTTGGTACAGATAACTCTTGTTATGAATTGATACTATAATTGAAATTGAATTGATCCTCTAACCTAGTCATTTAACGCTATAATCAGGTCTTAATTAGTCCAGTTTATGATCACTCCCATCAGCCCCCCCTTGATTTTAGTGCTAATGAGCAAACGTTAGCACGCTAACTAAAAATAATGTATACTTTATTAATCCCACAAGGGGAAATTACAATGTTATTACACACATTACACACAGGCCAGAATTACACACACATGCTCAGTACCTATACAAACACTAAATAGAGAGATGTCAGAGTGGAGGCTGCCCATGGAAAGGCTCCCCAAGCAGTTGGGGGTTCGGTGCCTTGCTCAATAGCACCTTGGCAGTGCCCAGGAAGTGAACTGGCACCTCTCCAGCTACCAGTCCACCACCATGCTTTGGTCCGTATGTGGACTTGAACCTGCTACCCAACTCCCTACAGACTGAGCGACTGCCACCCTAAACTAAGATGGCGAACATGTTAAACATGGAGTAGATAGCATGTAGCTCAAAGCAAGTATCCCTTACTGTATGCTTCCTCTTTTTGTCTCTATACTGTATTCTACGGATGCTGGAAATTTCAATTTCCTTGCGGGATTAATAATGAGAAGTCTAAGTCTGACGTTTCATATAGCACTATCATCAGTTGTATTTTGTGTTAAGTTCTGCAAATGCTTACACGCTGATGTTCGGCAAGTATTATGTTTTCCTTAGATCAGCGTGTTAGCATGCTGACATTTGTTAACTACCATAAAACACAAAGTACAGCCGAGGTTGATGGGTATGTAGTTGGTTTTACAGGAATTTACCAATTAAGTACTGGACAAATAGAAGTTTGGACTTGATCATGGCACATAAAGATAACTGTTTTTCCTCTTGATCCAAATGTGGATAGAGTGTAGATCAACTCTTCCTACTGCAGCTAACTCTGCTCACAGCCTCTTCTTTTTTTTTCCAGTTGTGGTAGAACGCTGCGATTGGAGGCCGTCCCAGCTCACGTTGATGCTGGTGGGCGCTCCCCAGTACTCTCCCTGCAACCTGCTCCTGCGCCGCTCCCACCTCCCCGCCCACCATGGCTATGAGCAGTGACCCTGGCCGTGAGATGCTGGACCCCAGCTCTGAGAAACAGACCAGCAGTCTCACAGACAACATGGCTGCCTTGACGACAGACGACTCCAGCGGCTCTGCATCCAACGGCGTGAGGAATGGCAGGGCTCAGCAGGACGCCGCTCAGGCCAAGAAGACTCGTGCGCTGCGGCCACACCTGACCGGGAGGAAGTTGTCGCTGCAGGAGAGAGGCACTTACCTGTCAGGCTCTGGAGGAGGATACACGCATATCCCCTCGTGTGGCTCGCAGGCCCACCGTGGAGTCTAAGCGTGTGTCCATCTCAGACGCTCAGGTGAGGAAGTTATTTTTATTCTTTATGAATTAGTAATCATTAAATTATAGTTCTAGAGCTCAGCAGTGTGGTTCTGGAAAGTAAATGTCCCATTCATTTTCTCCACAAGGGTTTTGATTATTAGCCATCAGAATCAACATGGGGAGCCTGATAAGCTACCATACTCGCATAATCATAGAAGGGGGTGTTCTGAGAGGGTTCTCTAAAAAGACCAAAACATTGTCCGCAAATAATGAGAGATTATGCTGTGTGTTATGAATGCATATTGGTGACACCATAATCGAACGGCTTGAGCCAGTGGCTCTAAAGAAATAAGGTTAAGACTCGGGCTGAGGGATTAGAATACATAACTTTAATCATACCAATGAAAGTGTTACCAAAGCCCGTCACCTCTAAGACTGACCACTCAAGCCTACCAAAGGCTTTCATTACATCAAGACGGAGAAGTGACATTGGGGTCTTACTGTCTTCTGCCTCATCAACAATGTGGAGAAGGCATCTAACATTATCTGCTGTTTTTTTTTTTATCCTGTTTGGTCAGGGTTCACTAATTTTACCATATGGGACTCCAAACGACGGGCTAGGAGCTTTATGAGATTTTTATGTCAGCGATAAGCAGACTCAGAGGCCGATAGCTAGAACACTCTGTAGGATCCTTATCTTTTTTCAGGAGTAAGGGAATTAAGGCTGTGTTAACATCCCTTGAAAAATCTTTCAAGTTAATCTTGTCAAGAAGGAAAGGGCCCAACTGTTCCAAAAAGTTGCATACAATTTTGGGGAATCCAGCCCAGTGAGTTTCCTTTTTGCTGCCACTCTTAATTCTTCAATAGTAATCAATTTCTCCAAGCTGGCTTGATTCCAGGCGTTCAAAAAGTGGGCTGTTACTGTTAACCTGTTTGCAGAAGCAGCATTACATTTGTGATACATAGCTATCACAGCAATAATGGCCACACTGTTAAAAGATGAGACATCTGGGAAGTGGAGTGCTGACAAATCCAATAACAATCAAAAAGCTTAAATCGTCCACCTATATCAAAACACCTATACCCTCTTTAATGATCAACATCTAATTTCCTCTGATTTGGACATATGCTAACAAGATTCCCTGCAGATGGGTGTGACATGTGGTATGATAGCAGGGAGTGTAACACAAACTGAGAATATACAGCTCAATTGAGCTGATGAGAGCAGTTATACATCATAACTAGATATACTAGCTCAAAATCTCTGCATTATTGCCAAAGAAAGAGGAGCAGAAGGCCAGTGGACAACATGACCGGAAGAGGGAAGCGTGAGAACGTGTGCACACTAGTCTCCCATAAGCACCCATCGTGGAAACATGCCTTTGTGTATTAGCTTATTCATGTTGATGCATTATAATCTCCGCTTATGTCACTGATGTCCTACCTATATAATACTACATGCTCTGTGAGCCGATGTTTGTTGCACTTACATGTGACAGCATTTTGTTCTGACTTTGGCTTTGACAAGAGTACTTTTGACCCATCAGACAGACATTTAATGCATTCTGGCTGGCATTGTGCTGTTGGATACACCATTAAAGTAGTGGGGGGCATCTAAAGATTTCCTTGGGTAATCATTTGGAATATTTCTGCTGGTTTTCCTGTGTGTGTCCATATCTGTCTGTATAACTGATAAGACAATTGATACACTTTTGGTGATAGCGAATACCTTTCCTATTGCATTTTACACACTGGTACTGTTCAGGTTGTTGTATGTTACACTGTCCCCTCTCGCTGGCTGTCATGCTGGAAACCTCGCATGCCTGTTTCCGATATTTTTTTTACTGCACCTTGAGTAAATAAGGAGATTGAGTTTCAGAGGTGTTAAAGAGATTATCTGCTTTATTGCCTTCTTTCCAGAGTTTCAGGGAGGCAAGTGTCAGCTGAAAAACCCCCAGGGATAGACACCATATTAAAGTGTAGGTACACTGAAGGCAGCGTTAAGCCTAACCTCATTGATTTCAAAACATCTCGCCAAATCAGCAAGTTGCAGCTCGCGCCCTGAACCATAAAAACTACTCATGTTGCCTGTATTTCCTGTTCTCACTGGATCTACAGGATGACACATCAGAGAGAGTGTGAAGAGTTTCTTGCATACATAAACATCTGTTAAGGCTGAGTTTCGTCACTCTTACTTAGAAATACAACAGTTACCCAAATGGGAAAGTGTATAGGAATTACACATGCATGTTTTCATTATTCGGTATATACTTTTATCACCCCATCCTTATTGTAGAATACAAATATCCGCCCTGACAATTTAGGAAGTGCTGTCCTAAGCCCCATGAGGAAACACTGTGGGTATAGTTTATACAATGGTTTAACAGAAGCACTCTTTTTGTTTTCTCTGTGTTGCAGACAACTCATCTTTGGTTTCTCACTTTGGAATTTCCCATCACATTTATTATTGTCTTTTACTCTATTTTGTACACACACATGTAATGTGTATAATTTTCTCTTTCCTCGGGAAGTGGGAGCAATTTTTAGAACATGTCCACTTCTCTGTTGTGTGGGTTAAACGAGGATTAAGCAAATCCAGAGAAAACCACCCAAACTAACAGGGTTAATTGTTAGAAATGCTCTTTGTCAGTACTTGGGAGCATAATGATTTGTGTCAAATGTGTTATTATATACTGTATATCAATCCCAGAGATGTACAACACCCACAATATGAGATAACTGAAAATTATGAAGGAAAATGAGACAAAAAACTAAATGGGGAAATGCATTTTATTGTTGATGCTTGTATTTCTATTAACAGCCACTTTGTGTTACACCTAAATGGATAACAATGAAATTCTTTCCTCTATCGGAGTAAGGAACAGAAATGTCCATGACAGTATTGGACATTGATATATTAGTGAGCTAACTGTGTGACGTGTGTCAGAGCTTGCATTTATTAGTCTCTTTCAGAAATTTCCTCTAAAAAGTTCAGTCTTGTCCATTGTATCTGTCATGTCTGACTTACTTATAAACAGAAACAAATTTAAACAAACTTTCTCATCCCTTTGGGCGAAGATAAATGCTACTGTCTTTTTCTTCACAGTACATTAGTACAGTAAATGATGTGCATATTTTAAACCTTGTCAAGTACAGCAGTGGTTGATACTGGAGACATGCAGAACTGAATCTGTGTTCATTTAATATATAATCTTTGAGTAACTGTAAAAGTAAAGAGAGATAAGTCATCTTTCCTCTTTTGGTTGATCCTCTTGCCTTGTGCCATAAGTTAATTCTGCAGATTTCTTCCATTTGCACCCAGCATATTAAAAACCCAGAATAAACCATCTGCTAATACAATGGTCTCATTTTGCTGCAGCCATAATACTGTTCTATCAAAATTCATTTTAAAATGACTGGTTGAGGAACGGATTCAGCACTTCCAGGCTTTAAATACCATCAAACACAATTTGCCTTTTTTTACACACTTCCTGAGCCAGGCCTGCTTATTATTCACCATATGAATGAAAAGCATGGCTGGCTATTGATTTTGAACGCCACAGTAGGCAATGATGTATTTGTTATGCACCGATATTGACCAGTTGTTGAGTAATGGATGGAGAAATATAGAGAGTTTGAGGGAAGACAGCCAGGCAGGGCTGTTAACGCAAAGCAATAGTCAAATATAACAGTGTGACCGAAAGAGACCTCTAAAGATTTATCTTGGCCCAGTAAAGCATTTGAGTTTGACTTAAGTGCATGTGTGGCAGATGTATTTCAGGCTGTCTGCATTGCCCTCTTTATCCATCAGTCCTGACAGAGTATTAACTGCAGTGCAGCGCTCACTGAGCATCTGCTGGCGAACTGAACCCAACTCAGATAATTCCTCCTACTGCCCTTTTCTTTAGATTCTCCTCATTTGCCTTTCCCTTTATCCTTTGCCGCCCTATTTTCTTTATTCTCTTTATCACTTCTCAACCAATCACAGCAATCCTTTTCTCAGTCCCACTGCTTGCCTCACCCCATCTTTTATTCCATCTCTCATCCTTTGTCCTAATCCCTGCCCACAGTACTTCACACCATCATACCTGACAGTGCATAACCCTCCAATGCACAATCCGCCCATCTCTTGCAATCCTTAGTACGAGCTACATAACCAAAGTATTATGTAACCAACTATTTTTGAAAATACCTTGCCTGGTGGCGAGTGAAGTCGTGCCCTACACCATGCAGTATTTTCAGCCCTGCCAAACTCGTGTGTTTTGTTACATCTGTGTCCTCCTACCTCCTCATCCTGTAAACACATCCCAGTATCAAGCCTCAGGCACTGGTTCAGCTCACACACACACACACACACACACACACACACACACACACACACACAGCCATCACCCCGTCCATCTGTAATGAGAGAACAGCTTCCAATCCATTTTCTCCACAGCTCCATGTGCTCCTGCTTTTAAACACTTTCATCACTGCTCACTTTCTGCTCATTGACGTTGCTGTTTGCGCAGCCCCTCCATCTCCCCCGTCCTCTCACCCACCACTCAGCACACACCCCTGTGAAATGCCCCCCCCCCTCTCTCTGTGTCCTGCTGTGGTCTGTTCTCCTCTGTCGTGCCCCTGGCTGACTCTGTGCTGTAGCAGTGGTTGCTATGGAACTGAAAATCAGCCATTTAAGCAGTAGCACCCTAATGGATTTGCAGACCGTAAACAGAAACTATAAACTGCATTGGTCCCTACATATCAGAAATAAATGTCTCTCAACACATGTTTCATTTAGTCCCTGTAACTCTACCCTGTTTCTCTTTGTTTGAGATGATGAAAGAATTCTTTCTGTCATGTTAATGTTGATGATTTTAGTTATTATTGCCCCCCTCTCCCCATCACAGGACTGTATCCAGTTGAACCAGTATAAGCTGAAGAGTGAGATTGGAAAGGTGAGTTTTTTTTTTTGCCATTTGATCAGTTTGGAAGAATAGCAGCAGCTTTGAGAAGATTTTTTTTTTGCTTAGTTTAAGTGAGAAGATTCACATTCACAGCATGCGCTCCCTAAAAGTTGTCTAAGAGTTGTCTTCATTATATTGCTTGCATATTCTTTTTCATATTTTAGTAAAATATAATAGTAATAACATATAATGTAGACAGGAGGGTGTGTTTTTGGATGTATTCAGGTCTAAATCACCTAGCTGCAGTATAGTTAGCTAGCTATACATACTTGAAAACGAGCTATTTCAACAGTCCAGTAATGTTATTTGATATTTTATCCTACAATTTCATTGCATTATTAGCTACATTTACCTTTGTACTTGCTGAAATTCACCTTTTCAAGTAATATATTTCACTATCAAAGAAGACAGAGCCAAACGCTAGCAGCCATGCTAGCAGCTCTGACATCAGCATGCTAATTAGCATGCTAACATGCTCACAATGACGAGGCTAACGTGAGATAGTGCAGGTAATGCTTATATGGTAATGTCCATGATGTTAGTCTAGCATGTTAGCATTGTAACATTTGATTAGCACTGAATATAAAGTGGGAAAAGGAAATGTCAACCTCATGGCGGTGCTGAATTAAAAGTCAGGGGATCACCAAAAGGTTTATTATTTGAGGAGTATGAATGCCTGTAGAAAATGCTAATAGAGATATTCCAGTCTGGGCTGAATGACCAACATTGCCATACTGAGAGCCACGCCGCTAGCATGGCTAACGAAGTCTGTGTGACAAAAAAACACTAGATTGTATATCGTCAGGAGGAGGAACTAAAAAGGAAAATGTCAAAGTTGAAAGTGTGCAATGGAACTAATGCATGCTACACCATTTTAAACTTCACAGGGGACACGGAGCTGCAGAATTACTAAATCGGAGAGCACACCAGACTGACTCACATTTTGCATTTCAAAATTTAACGCTTGGAGAGAAACACTTCTGTGATTAACACATGGGGGAAATCACTATGCCTGCAGAGATGAAAATTGGAAAAACTGGCAAATTGAATTGAGTGAATTGCACATCATTTTACACAACAAGGCCCGAACATGCAAATGGAAATGTTTTAGATTAGCATACAGCATTCAAAGTATCTATTAACAGCAGATGGAAAGAGGGAAAACATTATCTGTTGAATATTTTTTATGTTCAAATGTATGTATATTCAACTTTTGTTTTCAGAATTTAAACCGTGATATCAAACATCTCTATTATGAAACATAGTGAATGTTAGGCGAGAACGACACAGGCGAGTCACATTTGTGACTTTTGACTTTTTTACATACATTTTGAAGAATTCACACTCTTGTGTTTCTTGACTAAAGCCCACAAATGGACTTTTGGCTGTGCATAACACCAATTGCTTCTAAAGCCCAATAAATCCTGAGGCATTTACAATCAGCCAGGTGAAATCATTCGCACTATGGCAATAATGTGAGTGTTTGATCAGCTTTTCAAGCTCTGTGTGTGTGTGTGTGTGTGTGTGTGTGTGTGTGTGTGTGTGTGTGTGTGTGTGTGAGTCCAATCTGTGCCGCAAATAATCAAAATGTTGTTTTAGAATAGAAACTGTGCTGCCTTTATAACATTGTGTTGGTATGATGCCGTCTGTTCTCAAAGTGATGCTTTAGGAGTCAGTTGACTGTGTTGCTGTCTATCCACATATGATAAATAATCTTTTTGTTGTATTGCAGGGCTCCTACGGTGTAGTCAAACTTGCCTACAATGAGGATGATGACAAACATTATGTAAGTCAATGCAATCATTTTACATTTCAGCAACTTCTCTCTGACAACTAAAAGTGATCACATGCAACTGAAATGCATCCCCTGGGCCACACAGCCACAGTTCTCCTCTGAGTTTTCATCAAGCCTCTCAGCCTCCATTGTCTAGACAGAAGAGCTTTACAGTGCTATTAATTTTTTTTCCCCACCTTGTTGCTTAGCTGTGAGTTCCATCCCCTCAAATTGCATCGGTTGCCTTGGAAGAAACTTGAAAATGAAAGTGGCTTTTGCTGCTGCTTTAAGTCCATCCAAGACTTTATTATTTGTCTTCAAAGCAGTACTGCTGTTGCTTTGTGTACCGGGTAAGTGCTTTGAGGTCAGTTCCTGAGGGACAATGTGGATATGAGCCAGCATGTTGAGATGAGGTCATTTTAGGCGTTTTCATCAAGGTGATTTGTTCGCTTAAAAGCTCAGCAAACTCGGCCCCTACAAATGTAAGCCGTTTTATGTTTGAACACAACAAAGCTGCACAGTAACAACAATGAAAGTGTTCGGATGAGTCATGTCATCTTAAGCTGCCAACCCCGGATGGGTTTAAGATGTACTTTTGAACTGGAGCCAGTAAGAGCTCAGAGCTAAACAAAACCAAGCATTAAAACGATTGATGCAGAATGATAAACAGGAGTTTATGTTAGGACGCAGACGAGCCCTGGATTCCTTTTACAGCTAAACATTACACAACAAAATGGTTCTGCAGTGAGAAATGCACTACCAGAGTCTTGGTTCACATTTGACCAGCCCAATGCATGCTGGTTAGATTAGTATCCGACTCGATCCCGACTCGCTCTGTCGTCATGCACACCTGGGCAACAATGACTTTACAAGATCAATTAAGAGCAAGGAGCCGCAGTTGCTCTCCCCCGACTTCAAGGCCCAGGTCATGATGAGAAACAGCTGATCTAACAGCTCATTGGTTCAGAATTGACTCAACACTAGGACTTCTTATATGAACTTGATATCATTTTTTAACTGGAGAGATTTGAATTGATATTTGTCTGATTTGATTTGTTATTCTGTTAACAGCACACGTGTGTGGCTGATGGGGAGGTTTAGTAGTCAGAGAGACTACATTCAGATTAGAGATCATCTACAGACATCAGCAACAGCCTGTAGAGCATTTTGAGAGCTACTCTGTCATAATAAAAACAACTGGAGGCTGTGTTCATGCTGATATATGGGGCTGATAACATTTGAATTAGATGTGAGTGTCTCTGTGACTTCCTTTCCGACTTGACCGCAGCTTTTTGTCTCCCCCCGTCCCCGGCTGCTGCCACCTGCTTCCATCCATTTTCCAGGTGAGGTGCAGCTCATCTCGCAACAAGCCCTTTGACACTACGTTAGTGACTCCTCGGCTCTGATTGCTTGTGATGTGTGGTAGAAACTTGTAAATGCTATTAGGATCACTAGGAGGAGGCAGAGGAAAGTGATTTATTCTCCGATACTCTGTTACCTGTTCTACTGTCAGGATATAATGAGCAGGAGTAACCTGCTGAAGATTTAAAGGGGCACTCCAATTTCTTCTACATGGTTAAATAATTTGGGGTTTGGGTTTAATGGCACTCGACTGGAGAATTAGCTACACCAACTGTTTATCTAGGTGTGCCCAACTCCTAATATTCACATGATAACAGTAGTGGATAGAAATGTATGTTAAGTAACAATTCCTTTGCCAGATTTTCTAGAAAACTGGTTCAAATTTGCGCTACATGTGGATGAAAACCTGACTAAAATGCTCTGCTTTGTACACCCACCATCCACTCAGACCTCCTCTTTATGACTAGTGTACAGCACAAAAATCTTGCTCTTCCCACACTACGAAAAAACATAGTAGTATATAGACATATTTTCGCAAAATGGAACCTCAGAGATGTTCCCTTTGTCAGAATGTGAAACCACAGATTCTTGAAAATGAAAAATGTACAGTATATCCAATGCAACTCGTTTTTTTCCCCCTCCTTTATCCATCCCATCTGCCTCCAGTATTTCTGTTTTATGTTTTCTTGTTTTGCGTCTTTGTGTTAATGCTGATTGTTGACACTGATACTAAATGTTACCTTCAGGGACAGACTGCGGGTTATTTGCTGGCTCAAATGACAGATGCATCTGAAATAACAATGACAGGACTCAGAAGAGGAGGAGGAGGAGAGGAGGAGATGAGTAGAGTAATGGCGGCAGGGAAGGGTGATTTTATTTCCTGGCAATCTGATTTGGTTTCACACAACACTGATTGGATATTTGCATGTGAAGCACCTGCAGCATGATGCCAGGTTTTCAGCCTTGTCATCAACATCCTTAGAAAAGCACTGGTGAATTTCAAGATGAATGAAAATGGCACAGTTTTAACTTGATGACCACTGGATAGAGATTAAGTCATTTGATGACTAATTCTTACCAATTTTATGTTTTAACACACACATCTTGTCCAAGAGAGTGCTGGAAAGCAGTTTTTTTTGTTTGCCCAACACATCAGCAGATTACTAAAAGTCTTTGAATCCTGCATGTGTTTGTTTTGGCGTCCTTGCTATAGCATTACCACGATTACAATTTGATTGGCAGGCTTCCAGTTGTGATGCAGGCTGTTCATCAGCCCCGGGGACCAGAGTAAACTGAATTTGTGCAGCATTCACGCAACCTATTTCAAATTGGTGAAGCGATGAATTTGTGAATTTAAAGAGCTAATTGGGGATTTGCTCTCAGGAGCAGGAGCAGAGTATTTACTTCTCTTTCATTTGCTTAATAAGTGCCTGGCTCTCCAAATCACTTCCTGGAGAAGTCTGGAGACGCATAGACCCAGTGCAAGCAAACACACACACATAGTATATATATTTAGTATATATAATGTGTGTGTGTGTATATATATATATATATATATATCATTTTTTATCTGTTCTGAATATACTTTAAATGGGATATTTTTGTAATGCTCAAGTGGTATTTGCACACAATTGAGTTTTTCCGTGTTTATTTCCGTGGAGTAACAGCTCATTAAATTGCGTTCACTTTTAAAATTGGTAATATGAACCAATGAAGCTCAATATAAAATAATATAGCAAGGGCCTTCAAATTATAATCCGTAAGATTTTCTTCAAATCAATTTCCATTTACGATACAATTTGTGTTCAGCATCTTTGAGCAATAGCCAGTCCCTCCCTGTGTAGTTGTTTTCATTGTGAGTGGAGTTTGCCATTTCCGCACTGATGAGCTTTGTTTACTTAAATTACCGCAAGCTAAGTGACATACAACCTTTTTATTTTTCCCTCTGAGGAGGTTAATCCAGCATCGATGTCAACACTCAGTAACATTAGCTCACTCAACCTTTACTGGATTTCTTGGGCGTAACACATTTGAGTTTCATCTCTCAGCAAACCTAAGGCACGGAGCAGAAGTCTTGTTTGTCTCCAGATTAGAGTGCTGAAGAATTCAGAAAAAGACACAATAGCTCAGTGAGGGAACAATATAATGACTGGCATGATGCTTCAACCTCTTATGTTCCACCTCCTACAAAATAAAGTTCCTGCTGTCATGCTTTTGGCTGCATTTGATCAGCACCCCACATACCACTCACCAGTTCCTCCTTAACACATAATCAGAAGCTTAACCTGATCTCACTTTACTTTTTCAAGTGTGTTTGTCCACAGTTATTGGCATACTTTGTTAAAAAGCAAAATACAGTATAGTCATAACACATTTCATTGGTAAAATACATTTACTGTGACTAAAACTGCGATGATGCACCTACACCTACCTACCTTTTGCGAAGGCAGCGATTAACTGCAGCGCCACCATCAGTCCCAGATTCTCTAATGAACTCGGGTATGCATAATGGAATTGTCAGAAACTTTACAGCCGAAATGCTGCTATAATTCAGAATATTTATGGACAGTTTTTAACTGTTTGATGACTCTGTGACTGAGTCATTAACCAACCTTCCACAAGTCTACACGCATGCACGCACACAGGACACACACAGCACACACAGCACACCATGGAAACTGTGTACAGTAGAGGGAAGGATCCGCTTCCTTGCCAAACATGGTTTCTGCATAGTCATAGCAATGGCAACCACAATTTTAGAAGAAATTGCTGATCTGTACATCACCGGAACTGTTTGTGGTGTTGTAGTGTAGTAGAAAATGTTCCACTAATGACATTCTGACTGCATGGTAGTTAGGCATTTTGGACACATACAGTGAATGTTATTTACTGTCTCTTTTCATATTGTGCATAATCAATTCCTCATAACGAAACAATGACACACACACACCACACACACACACACACAGTTGTCCTTAATACATGGCTTTTTTTCCATAAAACATTCAGTTGCCTCCGACTCAGATAGTCCTGACCTTTAACAAAGCATAATAACACAGATAATAAACCCATTGACTTTAAAATGTTCATGTTTCTGGCTTTGACGAAGACACACGTGACGACAACTGCTGAAGGTTGTGTTAGCAGCAATGGTGTTTCTAGTTAAATCTTCAAGGTGTTATGTTGCACTATTGTTCATTTTCATGTAGATTTACATGACATCTTGACTATAGGTTCATTTTAACTAAATGTTTTGGTATACCTGCTTTTCTAGTTCTAGATAAGTTATTAATTGTTGATTGATGTGTGGTTAGGCTTCTCTTCCCTGTCTGCATCTGCACAAACTCATTTTCCACTTTCCTAGGCCATGAAGCTGGTGTCTAAGAAGAAGTTGATGAAGCAGTGTGGTTTTCCACGTAAGTCCCTTTCTGGTCTTTGAAAAAGACACTCACACAATTCATTGTCTGGATGAGTGTATGTTTACAAAGGATGTTAACTAGGAAGTAACATACAAACACTGCCGTGTGTGTGTGTGTGTGTGTGTGTGTGTGTGTGTGTGTGTGTGTGTGTGTTTTGTGGAGAAAGAGGAACAGCAGTTACAAAACTCTCCAACATGACATATAGAGAATAGAGAAGGTTGACAAATACTGCTTAGCATTAGCACGTTACCAACTTTTGTACCAGTGTTTGTCGCTAAATGTATTTTGTTAAAGTTTTGAGTTCAACTTGAACCAAGCAACAGTTGGTCTGATGACATTTAGAAATATTCTCTTAACTTTTGTTCTTCCACAACAGTATTATCCCTAACTGCAAGAGGTGATGGATTCCATAGATAAAGAAATGTCTATACGGGGATGGGCAGATCATTTATAACCTAAACATTACCACTGGAATAGTAGTTTATAAAATATATATACTGTAAATCCATACCTTGCATCAGAGTGCACAATAAAAAGGTTCATTCTATTATGTCATATTTTCTCATTATTACTAAAGACCCAGTTATTTTGTTTTTGCAAAAAAAAGGTTTTTTGTTGTAACACAAAAAAACAGAGCCTGCCAAATATCTTGTTATAACAGGATAGGCTGATACAAAGAAACCTCCAAGAAGACCGAGTAGCCTAGCCTGGCAAGCCAGACCCACATCAAGATGTTGGGTGTGGGAACTCCCCATTGGCTGTGCTCAATCCGAGGGGCAGGATAAACAGTTGCCTTTCAAATAACCTGTGTACGCAATAGATTCACACTCTAACAAATATCTGTAAATTAACAGCTGTTTGACTGTAAATTTTCACAGAAATTGTCCATTGTAAGGGATTCACAGGTATATTTCTGTTAATTTACAATATAACAGAAAGTGTTGTGTTTGATTTACCATTGACACAGTTATTTAACTGAAAAATTCTGTTTTTTAATTACGGTAGAAAGTCAGAGTAATGAGCTGCCGGTACCGTTTCTAACGCTAGGGTGCGTCTAAATTTCTAGGCTATATGGCTATGGGCTGATGCTTAGGACACGGCCATTTTAAGTACAATCCATCACTGTATCACTGTAAGGGGGGGGGGGCAGATACACCCTGGACAGGTCACCAGTCTGTCCCGCAGTACTGACAATTTGACACTCATCTATCAAAAAAACACTGTCACATGTCTAGATCCTTATGTTTTATCAATCATGTTGTGTACATTTTGTGTTGCTCAAATTTGAATGCAGAGACAGAGAGTGGAGTTGAGATAAATGTGTATCTGACACCTTGCACGATCAAATCATTTAGTGAAGTTGTTTGTGTGGTGGTCCGCAGGTCGCCCACCCCCAAGAGGACCCAAAGCGGCCCAAGGAGAGCAGCCGAAAATCTTAGGACCCCTGGAGAGGGTCTACCAAGAGATTGCCATCCTTAAAAAACTGGACCATGTCAACATTGTCAAGCTGGTGGAGGTGAGAGTAGCTCTATCTTTTGGTTTTATATTGAACATAAAACGATAAGCGGTTGCTGCCTTTGCATTCAGAGACCAACCAATGCATCAGTCCTATTGCTATTAGACCCAACCATGCACTCATGCTGGGAATTATGTTTATTATTATTATTTTTTTTTCATGTCACATTTTTATTTTTCCGTCAATGTTAACTCAATGACAGATTATCTAGTGTTCTCTGAAGTATTCAATAGTATAATAAGGAGTGGGCCTTTGGAAAATCCAAATAGTTAATGGTCTAAATAGCAGATAGGTATACGATTCCGGTCAAATAATTTATGAGAGAGGATCCTAACATCAAGGTGTTAACATTTGACATATATTGTACATGCTACTAGCAGGAGGTTGTATTTGTGTGCATTTGTGGTCTAGCAAAACATTATAACAAATGGGAATTAACATGATATTCAGTGCAATAAAGCTATAGCCCTTTAATCCACAAGCACACATTCTTATACGTGGCTAATAAAATATCAAACTCCTTATGCAGGAATAAATGACTGTGCATGAAATACTACACATTGTGGTACATTACTGTACACTACTCTACAATAGTGTTCTTAAACATTATGCTAGTGTTTAAGGCTAACAACAATAGCTCAAATCCCTAGCACAAATAGCAATGTTGATATTGAAATGGGAACATAAGCCATTACATATTGGTTACTCTAATAATAGCATTAATAATAGCATGCGGACATGCATTGCGGTAATGATTATGCTTTACCACTGTGTTTTCAGATAACCTTTCTCGTTGTGTATCCATGACTCATGCTTTGTATTTATTTCACATTAGTTAATGTTGGATCAAAAAGGTGGATAAACCCGATGTTGCCAGGAAACAGGTGGGGGAAATTAGTTTTACCTGCCAGCACAGCCATCGCACTTCTATCCCTGGACCCTTTATAATGTGTAGGTGATATATTTTGAAAAAAGAAAGATCCCCCCCCCCCCTCCACCCTCTAAATAGATTCTTATATTCACAACAGCCAACGCTCTCAAACTTGGGTAGAGTTGGGGCGTTTTGAAGATGGATAGACTTTCTACGGAGGCGGTTGTTTATGAGAGATGATTCTCAAGACGTGAATCAAGATGCCCGCCGCTCCCTTACCATATCCCCAGGGTGTTTTCAATCTTGGGCAGATGGCGGAGGAACCACCGTTGTGGTCGGGTGTCAAGCTCAGGGAGTCAGTCAGTCAGTAGGAAAGCTGTCTGGCTTGCTCGGGTGTGGAGTGTGCCAGAAATTTAAATTTTTTTAAGTAAAAGCCATGAACAGTACTTCTGCTCCTGTGTGCTCGCTTCAGCAGTGAAGACACACACTTGCACACACTCATCTCAATGTCCTCCCGCAGTCTCATTATGGGCATATATATGTGGGGAATGGAAAAACCTGCTTTCCTCCTCTCCATCTCTCTCTGGTCATCCATTTAAATAGGCTGTGCCCGGGTCAAGATAATATTCATTATGGGCTTCCAACTGATTCCTTTGAGACTGCAGTCCAGTCCATCTAATTATGACACATGAAAGCCAACACCAAGTGGAACAGATTAAAACTGATGAAAGTGATATGGTCATTTGTCACAGATGGTTGGGAAGAGACTAGTCTATGTTGTTCGTGGTCCACTTCCAGGATTTCACTGGTGCTAAAGGAAATTCCGCCATATGAATATATTTTCCGTTGCATTCCGCTTTCTTTGTGTTGGACAGCTAGCTAGACTATCTGTCCAATTGGAGTTCCCTGTTGCACGACTATTTTGCAGCGGCTCTGTGCGGAGTTTAGCACCGCCCATGACGATTGTGATTGATTTAAAGAAATGCCATTACACCAGAGCACGTTTCCCTCCCATCCCCGAATGCTGTGTGGAGTAGCCAGATCCTCCTTCAGCGCGCTTTGGAGGAAGGTCTGGCAGGGGGTCTGGCAAAGCGACACTACGAAGAAACAGACCCCAACCCTGCCAGGACATGCCAGTTGTTATGAGATTAGACTTTAAAGTCCCAAACTCAATTAATGTAATTTCCCCATAAATCAAGATATCCTTTAAATGCATCCTAGGCACTGCATTAGTTAACAGCTACAAATAAGAGTACTAGGCTACTAATGTTTTGCACTTGCACACAACAGCTCATTTACCGTTTATAGCTTCTTGTGCCTTTACTTAGAACAAAGGGAGAAAAACGATCCACGGTGCAAAAAGAACAGTATTTATTTAAGACAGTATGAGCAAATATTCACCTATTGACTGTTTCATGGCCTGTTTGCTTGTAGCTTTAGAGAAGATTCCCTGCCCTTTTTTCCAATACTCTGGTTTCTTGGCAGAAGTTTACCTTTGCTGTGGTAAATAAAGAAATTCACCAGTATGTTGAATTCAAACAGATGTTTCAGATGGACGGTGTGTTACGGGGTTTGTGGGAGCCGTGAGCATTAGTAACATGAACATTTTTTATCAACTGGTTTGTGTTAATCCAATTTAACATTTGTTAAAATAGCTCCACTAAAGCTCAATATTAACTGACGGGATGTACAGATTTAGCATTGCACTGCTATATAACATTGTCAGACTCATGATGGACATTTAAATAAAAAAGGATTAAAGTCGGTGCAGCAGAATCCGAGATATCGTCTTTTTAAACCACACATTTTTCTTCCTTGTCAAAACATTACCCACAATGCAACCTGACCACAGACAGTTTGGATGGGAGATTCAGGTTTCTTATTCTAGTAGTGGCTAATGAAGACAGTGTAATTCAAACTCTGAGTTTTCAGCCCCAACCGAGGCTTTCTTTTATTTATGTATTTGTCAAACTTTATGCATCTCTCTATGGAGCCACAAAAGTTTTTCAACTTTTTTCCCACATGCACTACCAAGACCTGTACCCAACCTGCCTCCTTAAACGTCCCATGACATGGGGCTCTTTGGATGCTTTTATATAGACCTTAGTGGTCCCCTAATACTGTATCTGAAGTCTCTTTTATATAAACATTAGTGGTCCCCTAATACTGTATCTGAAGTCTCTTTTATATAGACCTTAGTGGGCCCCTAATACTGTATCTGAAGTCTCTTTTATATAGACCTTAGTGGTCCCCTAATACTGTATCTGAAGTCTCTTTTATATAGACATTAGTGGTCCCCTAATACTGTATCTGAAGTCTCTTTTATTTAGACCTTAGTGGTCCCCTAATACTGTATCTGAAGTCTGTTTTATATAGACCTTAGTGGTCCCTAATACTGTATCTGAAGTCTCTTTTATATAGACATTAGTGGTCCCTAATACTGTATCTGAAGTCTCTTTTATATAGACCTTAGTGGTCCCCTAATACTGTATCTGAAGTCTGTTTTATATAGACCTTAGTGGTCCCCTAATACTGTATATGAAGTCTCTTTTATATAGACCTTAGTGGTCCCCTAATACTGTATCTGAAGTCTCTTTCCCAAAATTCAGCCTTGGTGCAGAATTACAGCCACTAGAGCCAGTCCGACAATGAGCTTTCCTTAGTATGTACCATTTCTGGGTCTGTAGCTTTTGAGGAGGCTGGGGGTGTGGCCTTGACCAACTACCACTTTGATCATTTGAAAGCCATGATGTGTCTCTCTCTCATGGGGGTGGCCAAATTCTCTGGACGGGAAAAGCAGAGAAAGGGGAGGTAATTCCAGATCAGCCCATCTGAGCTTTCATTTTCTCAAAGGCAGAGCAGGATACCCAGGGCTCAGTTTCCACCTATCGCCATTTCTAGCCACTGGGGGGCCGTAGGCAGGCTGGGGGAACGCATATTAATGTTAAACCTCATAAAATGAAATCGCCATGCCATGGGACCTTTAACCTTGAGACCCTGTCTTTTGGGATTATGTGTAAAAATCTAGTTTTAAAGCAAGATAGTGTCATTTAATAGAAAAATTCTACATATTGAACAGAGAGCCAGAGGAATTGGGGCCAAGAAAAGAAGGGATGCCAGAAGTTAGACAAAATCTAATATAATACGATAATATAATTGTAAAACTTTCACCCAGCAAACGTGTGTTTGTTCCTCGGGAGTGTTTATTCCAAACCACAATCTTTTTCCGAAACGTAACTAGTCATTTTGGTGCCTAAACCTTTTGCCATTTTTTTTCTCGGCTAAACACTGTACCTGTATCCTTTTTAGCCACAACCCTAAAAAAGGCCCTAAAGGTTTTCAAGTGGAACGTCTCCATTCATGATGCTTATGTTAATGTTGCAGGTGCTGGATGATCCAGCGGAGGACAACCTTCACATGGGTATGCAGAACATATTTACTTTGTCCAAATCTTTCGCTCTACTTTTGTCCTCTCTTAGCCTTTGGGACTCGGCACATATGCCACCAAAAGTGCTCATATGATTTATTCGTAATTCAGATCCTCTCTCCCGTCCTTCCACACCACTTCCAGGCTCACACATTATGCAGAAATTTTCCATCAGCAGTGCCAGGTCACAGTTCGGGTGCCTGTGTTAGTGTGAAATGTCAAACTCTTTATGTCTATAATGTGACACATTTATAATAATATTAATGTGATGCTGGGGTGTCCCCTCCATGGCAGCATATTGTTTGGTCTTACATGTTCCTATTTCCTTCTCCTTTCCTTTTCCTGACAGTATTTGAGCTGATGCCTAAGGGGTGAGTAGAAACCTTCCTTTTTTTTAATAATTTAAGATCCTCCTCTACCATCACCTTCTCATTTTTTCATCCCTGCCTCCATCATTGCACTGTTCTCCTTCCTTCGATACTTTAAGCTGACACTGTGCGGGTGTTTGTTCCATGCCAGGCTTCAAAGGGATTCATAACGTTCTTAGGTTTTCACAGTTATTACCAGTGGCAGTAATTTGTAAAAATGTTTCACATCCTGATGCTCGAGCTGTTCCTTCCTACACCACATTAAAAACATGATGATCTAATGATCTGAGACCTAAGCGAATGGAGGTGGGAGGGAGTCGCTGGTGTCATTTCACATCCAGTACGTGCATAAATAACTTATGTATACCTTTTTGTTCCATTTGTTAACTTTTTCATAATGAGAGAAGGTGTTAGTTCTTAGGTTGGCCCTGGGAGAAAGATGATAGACAGCTGAGCTGATTAATACAGCTATTAATATGGCTTATTATAATATATATGTATCAGAGAAATAATAATTACTCTTTTTATACTTCTTTCATATATGAGATGCTGTTGCTTCTACTTTTATTGCTACAGCTAGTGCTACTAATACTGCCCATACTGTACTATTACAGCTCATTCCACCACTTCCAACAACATCTGTACTTATATTTATTTTGTTAAATGTTTGTTTCTAATTGTACATTGAATGTCAAATAGTTTGATTCGGACTCATACTATTTGAAGATGTTACCTTGGGCTCTGGGAAAAAGTTATGGGCATTTTTTTTTTAACTTCTCATGACATTGTACAGACTAAATGATCCGTTAATTACTTGAAAGATGATAACACTTGATTTTTACCTCCTCCTATTTAGCAATTATAAGCACTATACAAACAAGAAGTTTTTTTTTTACACAATTAAACACTTTAGTGTATTTGAAAGCAGCTATAAGGACGTGTTAAAACTCTTACTGTGGTGCATCTTAGAGCACTGCTCACACTTTAATATCTTCACATTTGCAAATTCCTGTGCTAATTATGAAACAACTGACGAACATAATCTGTAGATTTGTCTGCCTGTGTGTTTGTTTCCTACACTGCCTGCTGCTTGCCTGTATGGTGTGTAGTCCAGTGATGGAAGTGCCCTCAGACAATCCTTTTTCAGAAGAGCAGGCAAGGTTATACTTCAGAGACATCATCCTGGGCATTGAGTACCGTAAGTATCTCACGCAGAACAAAGCCTATCTTTGATTCATATCTGTGATGCGTTTAAAGCCAGGGTGGGTAATGTGGAAAAGCTAGCAAGATTTGAAAGTATAGCATCTTGTTGGGGCTCCGTCTAACTTTTCCCCGTTCCTTCGGGGCTCCGACCCACGCAGAGACGTGCATGAGCACCGCTGCTAAACAAGCAGAGCGGCACGGTGGCATTTCATTGGTTCTTTCCAAGCGGCTGCGAGGCAGTGATTGATGTTTTTACAGTTTTACAGCAGCTACAGATGATGGATCTTGTCTCTCCTTTTCAGAGCCTATAAGTTATTTATTGCCATTGGGGTGTAAGGACATTTCAAACAATACAAAAGTATATATTTGAAATAGTTACCAACCCAGCCATTAAGTGAAACTAATTTGTGCATTTTTAGCTGTTCATTCTCTAGTGCCCCACTTCCCCTTAAGAGCTACATGCAGTTTTGGGGGAGTTTCTAGTGGCCAAGAAAGCATTGGATATTCAATTTTTACAGATACCCCTCTTTATTGTACCCACTTTGACACTCAAATTGTAAAAGCAGAAAACATTTGGACCACTGTGCTTTGCAACAGTGTGCTTTCTCAGTAAAAAAAAAAATCATATGGAAGCATTTTTTTTAAGAACAAAGTGTTCTTGGCCCTCTATTGCCATGCCCCCTGGGGTCTGGCTATAGATTTGTGCTGTCCCCGTCATCAGTATGAAGCCTCTGCTCAGTGAAAGCTGTGTCCTCATTTACTGTACTATTTCCCCAGGCTACGAGCCTAACGATTAAGGATCAATGCTGCCTCTCACAGAGCTGTGAGGTCCATCTTGAAAATAAGACTACAGGTTCACCTAGAAACCACCACATGCCATGTATAATTTTATTTTTTTTGAAAGAAAACTGACATGTAAAAGAAGTACACTGGATTTGAGTGCTTACACCTCATGGGCAATATGTCACATTTGAGGCTCAGCTATTTTCAGTTAAACTCTGTTCTTTTGATTGGAAAGCTATACCCTCATCACTTTTATTGCTAACCCTCTTAAAAAATACAACCTGTGGTTTAGAGTATAGTTGTACCTTAAGGATGCATTTCCAAACCCAAATGGTTGACTAAACTATGGGATCAAATGAATTAATTGTTTAAAATATTACCCAATAATTTGTGAAATAATTTAAATCACTAAAACTAACACTCATTATAAAATGTAATTTCATCATTCATTTTCATAACAGGTTTGCATTTTTATTTAATTATAGATATTCTTATTTTCAAAATGCCCTTTTTGAAGTCTGTTTGAATTATTTAATTTTTCTGTGACTTGTTGTAGACGTTAGGCTAACAACACGGTTAGCTAGCGCAACAACAATGCTAAAGTTATTCTGAATAGACCAACCAGAGGCTGCTGCTGTAAATAAAGTCCACAAATACTAGAACTACGTTAAGCTAGCTTAAGAAGCTAGCGTTAGCTGTGTTAGCTAGCTCCTGTTGGCCTGAGCGACCACATAGAGTTGTGTGTCTTTCTCTGAGGAGCATCTTTAGAACCAAAACGTGGTAAAGGAAACTTTAAATGAACTTGCTAGCTGCTGCCATTGTCACACACTGTCTTTTTACTTTAATGCTGCTGAGTAATTAGCCAAGCTCCTAGCTAGTTAGTTAGCCAGTTAGGTAGGTAGCATGCAGCCTTGCTAAGCTAAATAGATCAAAGGAGGACTTTGACATTGTTGTTGCGCTTGCTAACAGGTGCTAACAGGCTAAATGTGATAGCTGTTGTTGAGCTTGCAGAAAGTGTAGATATACACATATATATTTTATACAGACATATTTACACAGAAAGGCGAGTGCGGTGACAAACCACGCTCATTAAAGTCATCATCATAAAATGTGACATGAGATAAATAATGGCATGATTGGAGATTTGTGAATTTTAAAATACAAATTTCTCATATGAAATACGAATGAGCTATTAAACTAGAAGGGCACTTGGAGAACGCAAGGCAATCACTATCTCAGGATGTTAATGCATTGGGAATTTTCCCAGTCAGAAACTCATTTGTTTGACTTGATATTATTCCGACATCACGTGAATGCAGCACAAAAAATAATAAGCGTATCCACCCTGTGATTCGGTTCCGCTCCTTGGCTTATGCTACACCCTTCCACCAAGTGTAATGATCGGTCCCAGTAATTTTTCTGTAATAACATTTCATAATGAGCTGAGGTTGAATAACTTCCAACATTTTTTCCCACAAATTTTCAGTTAAATTTATATATTGCACACAACTTAATACATTATTAGACACTTAAAGGCTGAGACCTTGTATGGATTAATTATGAAGCCTTTAAGACTTTAAGACCATAATAAACCCCATGTTATTGTCTGATTTTCTCCAAAACTTTAATATGACATTTGCGTGAAAATGTGAGTGTAGCATGTCTTCTAAAACCTAAATTAGCCTACATTATAGAGATCAGTAATCAGTAATCTGTAGGTCATTGGCATTGTGTGTTTTTAATTTCAGTGTTATTAGTGCTGCTAACTATGTATAATTGTCTAAGCTTTTAATAAGTCAAGTGCCTTATGTTTTAATAAGACCTCCTCTGACAAGAAGGGACCACTTATCCAATCAGCAGAGGGCTGTTACATTACAAGTGTTAAGGCTTAGAGATGTACTTAACTTTCAGTCTTAGATGAACGTAGGTTGCCAACTGCCATAATCATGATTTTTGACACATACATATAAAAAAAGTCACTTTGCAATCCACATGCGCCTTTATGTATTTTCTATATTTTATATGTATTTGTTTTGATGTGTGATGGATGAACCAAATGTTTTTGTAGTGTATATGTCCATATTATGGGGGACAATAGATGGATAGCGGCCTGTCAGCTGGTGTGTTTGTCCAACACTTTGATGCAAACTGATTTCTTGCGAGATATATTTGCAACTGATGGCCAGATTGAACCGTCTGTGGATATTCATGTTCCTCACAGCGTGATTTCTTAATGGTGTTTTCTGACTCCGTATGGCATCATCTCGCTTCATGACAAGGTGTGTCAAAAAACAAATGGCTCACTTTCCATGGCATTTGTTGTGTTATGTGATATTGAAAGGATATATTGGGCAGAAGAAATGTAAAAATCTTACTACTTCAACAACAACATTATTCTTTCGCTTTAGCTTTTCTTCAGCGCCACTCTCAAGAAAAAATATAGTTTTCAAAGTGTTCAAGAATAACAAAATCATCTGGATGATGTTTGTGGCAGCTTAGAGGTTACAGTTCTACAAATCTGACAAATGACTTCCTGTTATTCCCAGTGCACTACCAGAAGATTGTCCACCGGGACATCAAGCCTTCTAACTTGCTACTGGGGGACGATGGCCATGTGAAGATTGCAGACTTTGGGGTCAGCAACCAGTTTGAGGGCAACGATGCTTTGCTGTCCAGCACTGCTGGCACTCCTGCATTTATGGCACCAGAGACCCTTTCAGACGCGCGGAAGAGCTTCAGTGGAAAAGTGAGTTAACCCTGCATTCATTCATTCATTCATTCATTCATTCATTCATTCATTCATTCATTCATTCAGTGAGTGTGCACGAGTTTGAGCTCCTGTAGTTACAGCAGCTGCAGTTGTCGGTCAAAGCCTAAACTCGTGATTTAAAAATGAAAACCATTAATCCAAGATGAGCTTTCAGACTGTTGCCAGCCTGCTAATCCGAGGAGCAAATTGTCATTGTCTTTTCCCGTGTGTGTGTGCGTGTGCGCGTGCGTGCGCGTGTTAGCTGGTATAAATAATGGAAGCCATTCCATTCCATTTGATACAGTCGAATGGAATAAGGCTATCAATTTAACATATCCTAATATTGATTTGGGAATGTTTCACATCTTTATAGTCTTTCTACTTTTGCAGTCAAGCAATGACCTTCCTTTACAATGAATCCACATTATTTGAAACCCAATCAGTCACAAAGCCTACTTTTAGTTTATTACAAGTGCAAGACAATGATTGACGTAATTCCTCCATAATTCCTGCAGTATGAAGGATTTGGCTTGTGAATCAGCCCTACTTGCTTATTTCCGAACAATTCCCAGCCCCAGGTCTCAACCCTGAAATCCTATTCTTATCCAACATTGTAGACACATGTTATGTTGCTTCCTCAAGTGGTTATCACCCATGGATTGGAAGGACCTTGCATGTCTACAAAATGGGCCAGAATAGAATATTTGATTGCAGACAGAAAGGACGTCAGAGCCTTTCAAGTGCATGAAGAAATATATGCAGTCAAATTGGCCCCTTATTCTCTGATGAGTCTTGTATTCTTCCTCATTTGGATTTGTTCAAACCATGTCCCAGAGAGCTTTTGTGTCCACTTGAGCACTAACATTTGTGATTTTGGTGTGAATCAGCAGTGAAATATTCAATATGTGACACTTATTTCACTTAACCCCCCCTCAGTTGTCAGTCCCAGAAGTACATCAGGCCATTAGAACATGTTAGTCATACAGCACTGTGTCTGAAAGCAAATATCTATGGCATTGTGAGAGATTAGGCAGGTTCAAAGGGCTGGTTTTATCATTTTATATCTATGAATCCAGAGAGAGAGAGAGAGAGAGAGAGAGAGGTATCTGCCTTAACCCGTCCCCAAAAAATAAGCCTAAAATGTCCAATAAGTCACTGAAGGCAGTCTGCATTTATGTAGGTCACTGACCATTTTTGTTTTTACAAGTTAAGTGTTTGGATCACTGCATGGTGTTTCTAAATGCATGTTTTTTATGTTTTCTGTCTGCCATTATGTCACATTTAATGTCACTTCTGGCACTTTGTTAAAGGCGCTGGATGTGTGGGCCATGGGAGTTACTCTCTACTGTTTCGTCTTCGGGAAGGCAAGTGTGCACATTTTCTGTTCATCTGAATCACAAAAGGTAGCAGTGAATGCTGGGAGAAGTGTTTATTTCCCAGCCTCCGATGCTTGTTAATAGAACCCAATGGCACTTAATAGTAACATTATCTATCCCCTATTTCCTATGGTAGCTACAACAATCGTCTTGGTGGCATCGTTTATTTTATTAAATGCTAGAAGCTGATTACTGCGATTGTTATTTGTCTTAGTTGTCCTTAGGGATACCAATGTTCTCTGGCACAGTAATAATTGCATTCACTTTCCTTGTTTTTTCACTGTCTTTCCTTTGCTCCACCTGCAGTGCCCCTTTATTGACGAGTACATATTGGCTTTGCACAATAAGATAAGGACCAAGCTTGTGGATTTCCCAGAAACGTAAGTCCACCTCCCGTGTCCTTCCCTCTCCTCCACTTTATTAAAAGGGATGGCAGTGATGTTCCAGCCACCTCTCACACTGTATCTCAGTCGCATCTTTTTTAAGTTACAAATTGCACCTGCAAAAATATGAATAGCTTGTCACAGCAGGGAGTGCCAGCATACAGTAAATGTCACCATGTGATCCAAACTTGCATTGAAAAAGCAAACAGGGCGTCAGTGGCCTGGACACATACAAGCCACTGTCTTCACCATGCCTGACAGGTTAATGTGGAAGTCGGCAGTGGTGATAGACTGAGGGAGCGCACTGATGGAGTATCAACACAGCAAGTGTGAAGAGGTTGTAGAGTGGTAAAATGGTGTGTGTGTGTAAGGACAGGGTGTCAAATTGTTAATGATAATTGTTTTCCCCCAGTGGGCTCAAGAGACTCAGTGATTGTGGAGGAATCTTGTTCATCCGACATCAACCTTCTTCGAGTCTCGAGTATCGCTTCACCTAATGGAATCATCTCCAATCTGTACCAATCAATGACAGTTAGCAGCACCGTGTCGTCAGCACTGATAGGGCCATGATACTCTAGGTGTGTAGTGCGTTGGGATGATAGTAAACTTAGTTATTATTGATATCACAGATTTGATGTCATTGTTTTAAATATTTTAGAGCTTTGACTTCACTTATAGTAGCACATTTAAAGGTCTCATATTCTTAAAAGTGAGAGGTCCCATATTGTTAAAAGTAAGATTTCCATGTCCATTTTTTTTCCATTTTGATTATAAAGCAGGTTGAGGTGCTATATATTACTGTGAAAGTATCAAAACGCTTAATCCACAGAGAAATGCACACAGCCCCAACTGTGCCTTTAAATACATATATATATATATATATATATATATATATATAGAAAGTGCCGTTACAGTCATTCCCCGGATGCAGTGATGGTGCAAAAACGCCAAAATAGCAGTCGCAGAAGACCCAGAAAAGCTGACCAGTCAGAGCAGACTGGCCTTTTTCGGGAGAAAGGCTTAAAGAGACAGATTTTCGCTTAGATGAGACACTTTGGTTAACAGAGTCACATTGATTTCTTCATTTTTGTATCTTCTCCCACAAACTTTGCTTGGAATAATACATTGACTTGCTCTGTATTGCTGCCATTCCCCCTCCAGCTCTCTTCCTATTCATCCTTACTTCTCTCTTTACTCCCCACTTGCAGCTGATTAAAGCAAAAATTCTCTTCTGACTGATTAGCCTCCTTTTCTGATTGAGCCGCTTTCCCTAATATGTGTGCAGGTCCTGCAGAGCGCCTCAGTAAAGCCATTCCCTCTCCAGACGAGTGGGAAAGCGGTCAGTCACATAGCCTTTCACCACGCCGTGGGGCTCGCTATGTTTATTAATATTGGGGTTGATTAGATCCCAGTAGATTGTGACCGGGATTGGAGGGGCAGCCTTCTCTGTTGGTAAATCCAGCACAATGCGTTTAATGTCAACTCTGTTCTACGGTCTTTCCCGACATGTAAAGAAATATTTCACTTTGTTTGGTGTTTTTACCGCACATAAAAAAAAACCGGGCACGTTCCCGGGGCCAGACCACCAAAAAAGAGGACTGTCCCCGGAAAACAGGAACGTCTGGTCACCCTAACATATAAATGCTGTTGTAGTGTATTGATTATTTAGTTATTTTTATTTTAAAGGTCAACAGAATGCAGGAAACAAAGTAGCTGAATCTCAAATTGTTTTCATTGTCCTTTGTCATTGTTTTGTGTTTGGTGCAGACCTCAGATCAGTGAAGAGCTGCGGACTCTGATCTTGCGTATGCTGGACAAGAACCCAGACACCAGGATCACCATGCCTGAAATCAAGGTAACAAGGAGGATGTAAAGGAGACCCCGGGGTTAGTCACTTATTGTTCAGGATGACCGGCAGCTACCTGGAGCACGGTCATAACGAGGATATCATTCTTTATGTTCAGACACAACATTACTGTGATTTTCTTTCCTGTGATTGGCTCAGAAGACTCTGACCTCACTGGGGTGCATTCCGTAGGGTTCATTACACATGCTGTGTTGCACCAGGGCATGCTGAAACCTGTTTGTCCCCATCAGGGACTGCATTAAAACTGAGTCAGGGGAAGGTCCTGGACCAGCCATGGACAGATGTCCGTCCCCCCGCATGTTGATGACACAATCGAATCATGTGTCAGTGAGTCATTCTGTTTGTGTTTATGGAAGAAGAGATAATTAGGCATCATGCATAACCCTGTGTGCAACCACGCTCACACACAAAACACACACACGCTCGCACACAAACACGTCTCTAACTTGACAAAAGTTTCAAACTGGCAGCTTATTAAAACTTTGTCAGAAGAAAATGATATATAAAATAATAAAGAGAAGCAACAATTTAATTAAATGGCATTACATTTTTTTTGGGCATTTTTAGGCCTTTATGACAGATGAAGACATGAAAGAGGAGAGAGAGGGAAATGTCTCCCACACCAAAGACATTTGTTATATCCACTGCACCATCACCACCCCATTTCTTGAGTTTCAGGTTGCTTTAGAGGGCATTTTTGTCATTTACTTTTTCATTTTGATGTCTTTTGATGCTCACTGATTTGAAATGGTGGAAGATCTTCTGTCATATTTTTAACTGGGATGTTGAAGAAAATTTAACTTCCTGAATTATATTTTGGAAATGAGCAGCAACATCATGTTCGGTGTCGATCATGTCTATGATTGTTTTGAGTTTGAGTTTCCAACAAAACAGCAAGACATTGTAGTCCTCTCCAGAGCTTCCCCACTAGCACGTGAACGCACCGGGATGTAGTGCAAGTCCGGAGATATTCAAAATGTTTTTTAATGTCAACCAATCTTATCAAAAGACCAAAACCAGTAATGAAATGATCCTACTGATAAGTATAAACTCATCAATGAGCCATTACATTGGATGTCATGTTTCTTCATTACTATGAACAGCACTGTAGTTTGTCAGGTGGCGATCCTAGATACTCTAAAGCACTATTTGCTCTTGTTTGCTGAAAACAAAACTTTTTTTTTTTTATATATTACTGAGACCTTTTTAGAAATAAGTTTGACAAAAATAAACTCCGGCTGGTTGGTGCTGTGATGGATTATCTGTCTCAAGCACCTTTAAGTCTTTGCAGTCGGGTTTTCGTAGCATAGCAACATTATTCAAAACAGATAGCTGGCTGGTAGAAAAACGCTCATCAATAATATTGTAATAAATATAAAAAAAATAAATAATGTGAGCTTTAGAAAATTATCAATAATGTGAAATATGCCGGCTATGCAGGGCTTAATGATAAATAAAAACTACAGTCATCCTTTAGTGATGAAAATACATGTGCAAGCAATGAGTGGCAGGCTTCCTATGAAGATGCAACCTTCTGTGGATCGTAGATGCAGTTAGTGTGTGTTCTATGTGTCTGTGTGCATGTTCAGATGGACCAGTGGGTGACCCAGAGAGGCACTGATCCCTTGCCTCTGGAGGAGGAGCACTGCTCTGTGGTGGAGGTGACAGAGGAGGAAATCCAGAATTCAGTCAAGTTTGTTCCCAGCCTCTCTGCAGTGGTAAGGAACCCGGAGTGTCCTCCATTCATCCAGCACTTTTCTATCAACTTGATACATTTACGCTCAAGAGAGGTGAAGCTCTAAGAGCACCTGTTTTCCTGACAACTGTAGTCCCCTGTTAACCAGAATTGTGATAAAATACAGCAACAAAGTGATTTTACATTTCAGAAGGCAACCAAGGACGAGGTTGCCCCTCGATATTCAACTCTGAAATAAATAAAAAATGTTTGAATATTGTCTAATCATGTACTGTTAAAGCTATTCTTATGGTTTCTTATCATTTTTACAGAGCGGTAAGGGTAAAACTTTTATTATTCACACAAACCATAACACCAGAATGGGGAAACCAGATTGTACACCATCTGGCTTCATAAATGCTCTCATGTTGCAATAATTTACGTAGTTGCAGTATAGAAGCGCCTCATAAAGGGGACATTTGAAATTATTAATGCCATTGATCCTTGGATCTATAGCACACGTTACCCAGTTATACATGTACACCAATGAAGGATATTCTCACAACCAAAATGGCAGCATATATATGGGCATTTAGAAATAAAGAAACATGCTGGAAACCAGTTATATTACATCTTAGAAATGAGTTTGCATGTGGCATTTCCAAAACTTTTTGAATGCCTGCCTCATATTGACATCTGTCCGAATGTCCGAATACAGCTGAATGAGCTTCCTGCTCTTTACCATCAAAATAGCAGACCCTAGATGTGTGTTAGATTTGTTATCCAAAAAATGTCAATACAGGATTTAATTAGTGGCATCCATCAGCTGTAGGGGGGGTCATAAAAAGAGTCACATATGCACACATATTTGTAATTTTTCTTCTGATGTGCATTACAAAACTTCATCAGTCTGCCACCAAGTCGCACTCTAAATTCAAGTCAAAAGTATCAACAAAGCATTGATCATAGAACCTGAGAAACTACCAGTTATCTACAGTAAGTAACAGTAACCGGTGTATCTTTCTCGCCAGTTTCTGTCCAAAATGACCCGCCACCTTATTAAAATCCAGGGCTTTGACCAGATTGCTACGTGCACTCTGAGCTAACTGGGAGGTTTTCTACCTGTTCCATGTGTTACCTTTGAGATTCATGGCACAAAAATAACTCCCCTTGGTTAACAGTTTTTTTCTTTAAGCAAAATACAAAACAGAATTTACAACATGAACATATCTCCTCCCTTCCTGAACACCCCCACTCTCCCACTCGTCATTACCACATATGCCAGACATAAATAACTACTAATGTCAACCTCACCATTAGAACTCAGATATTCTGGTTTGTTTCTTCTGTATTCTCTGTGCAGAACCACAGGCTCAAAACACAAAAAGAGAGCTTTTGCACATCTTTGTAACCATCCTGTGTTTGTGAATGTTTTTCAGATTTTGGTTAGAGCCATGCTGAGGAAGCGCTCCTTCGGTAACCCCTTTGAGTGCCCGAGCAGGAAAGAGGAGAGGTCCATGTCTGCACCTGGCAGCCTGCTCATGTAAGCCCACACACACAGTCCAGCTGCCTGGGCGTCCCCCATTCACTGATCTCCATTGTATACTTAATACCTGCATATCTCAGCCATGAAGAGCAATGGCTTATTCTTATTGCAGGGATTGCTTGAGACTGACATACGGTACTTCACACCTGTCTCCTTTCTCTGCTGTATCGGGTTAACTGGCATTCACTTCTGCAGCAGCTGCTGCTTTGGGTTGCCATAGCACCATGATTCATTCTTTCATTGTATGCAGCAGAGCTTCCAGCTTTTATAAGTGTGTTTGTGTGTTGCTTTTAGGAGTAGAGGGATTCAAAGTGACTGAGAATGATACATATCTACCGGTGCCTCGGGCTGACCTTGGATATCCTGCTGCATGGATCAAATGCATCACGGGGGAAATGACCAATCGTCGTATCCCATTGTGCAATTCCAACATATTCAGTACAGCCAAGGGTATATTGGTGCATCTATAGCCGTTCCCTGCAGGACTGCAGGACCCTTTGGGGCAGTAATTTGTGTCATGTGTTCAGCAAATTTAGTTGTGGAGACGGGCCACTGTAGTGCTGAACGTGGAGGAGACTCTAATGTCCCATTGTGAGGGTTAAATGAGATGATTTCTCCTTTATCCAGGCCGAGGTTTCCCCTGTTACACGCTGCAGTCAGAGAGCTGCCAAGGTGAAGGTGTTTTCAGAGGATGTGTAGGGAGTTTGAAACAATACTGCCCCCTGCTGGATAATGGGGAAACCATGGGCTTTGTACATCTCCAGCTCACAGAAGCCCTGAACTGGACTGTTGTGTGTACATTCGCTCATAGTTTCTGGTTCTAGAGCTTCATGTCAACATGAATGCTAAAACCTTGTTGATTAATGGGGGGGAAACCCTAAAACAGCCACCGTATGGCGTACGTCTAGCATGTTATCATCTGTTTCAACCACTTTTATTTTGAGACATTATATTAAATATATATACCCACGTGGAAACAACAGGGGCAGTGTTTGAGAAAACAGTTTGTACAGGATGAGTCGCACTCCCCACAATGAGTAAGCTAAACTTGATTTGTAAAACTGGTGGAGAGACCCTTTTAAAAAAAAAAATGTCAAAATAAGAAAATTAAATGATCTTTTTAAACTTGCCTATTTTGTCCGAACAGTCAAAGTCTCAAACTATTCATTTATATTGGAATACTAAAACATATCATAACTGACTGGTCCTCTTGGCACTGCTATTGGTTGGCGGGGGGTCATCTCCACCTGCGACCATGCCCCCGAGGCCAACTTTTCCCTCTCACCTGTGACTTCTCCATCTTTTCTCCCACTATGCTGCAGGGACTCGTGGCCCTTCCGGCCCAGTTTTAAACTTCACCCCTCTCTCAGGTAACACTTTGTGCACTTTGCGCTGTCTGTCCAACATCATCATCTCAGCCCCCTCCCCCACCCCGACTCTCGCTCAGCCCCATCATGCCAAGTGATGGAGCAGCATAACCCTCCCCCAGCTGTCATCTCAGAGAGTTGTCCCATCTCCCTGCTGCTGTCATTTAAAGCTGTGTTACATTGTGTCTTAAACATTTACCATACAAGAAAAAAAAAAGGGGGGGGGAGTTGAGCACAAGCTTAACAGTAAAATCCTTTTAGATATTGAGAACTGGCTTCTCTCTTTCTTTTATTTCTTCTTCCAGAAAGAGCAGCACAGGAGACGGACCCAGAGACGGAGAGCTGGAGGACCTGCATGAAGACGAGCCCTCTTGAGTCTTAACGACGCTCCTCCCGTCAACAGAGCTTTGTCTTTAAACTCCACCCATTCCTTTGCTTGAACCACCCCTTCATCCTTTAAATCAGTGACTCGCTACAGGCGCATCACTCTATTCACTGGCGTTTATATTCAGACGTAGAAGCTCGGGCTCGCTTTGTTGTTTTTTTTTCTTCCTTCTTCAACCTCAGAGTTTCCTCCTTGATCCCAATCCCCCACAATTCCCTTCTCTCTGGACACTAATGATCATCACACAATGTTGCTCACTGTTGTGACTGGCATCAGTGAACTGATAAGAGGAACTCTGCTGAACTTCTGGATCATTGACAGTTTAAATTATTGTTGCGGAAGAACGGCACAAAGCTGGCATTACACTGTAATGTGTGGGGGAGGAGGATTCAGAGTCAGATTTTTTTTTTTTTTTTTACCCATGTGCATGGATGAATAGTTGGACCTCATCATCAGACTGACCTGTCCCGGTCAGGCGAAGAGAATACATCACATCACAGACGTCAGCATGTAAATGACACTATATTGTCTCTTCAGTGAACTCCAGTGCTTTGTTTTAAATTATTTATCAGGTATCGTCTCGCAGCCCATTCTTCTATGTGTGCCATCTGCTTTGACTTGTTGAACTTCTCTGACAGGAAGCAAAGGAAGTCAGCTGTCTGAGGCTGGTCACACAGGAAGGACTACATCTGTAATGTGTATTTATGTCTGTGTTAGAAGTCATTCACACTTCCTCTCCTGCTCGTTGTTAGTCTGCTTTTCCATCAACGGTACCTGCTCGCCTCGCCTCGGCCGCGGGCCCCGTCCTCCTGTCTCCATTGCAGATTAGTACCGCCTCGTGCGTGAGCCGAGCGTGGCTGGTCGCCATAGCAGCAAACCGCCGTGAGTGTGTGGTGTTTTGATTCTCGGTGTGTTCCCTCAGCCAGAAGACTAATTAGTTTCAAAAGAAGCTGGAGGCAGCAAAAAAAAAACACAGCTGGTTAATCTCTGACCAATCAGCCGTCTGCAGTGATTAGTGACTATTCTCTCCGACCAATCAGCAGTCTGTAGTGATTAGTGACGATTCTCTCCGACCAATCAGCAGTCTGTAGTGATTAGTGACAATTCTCTCCGACCAATCAGCAGTCTGTAGTGATTAGTGACAATTCTCTCCGACCAATCAGCAGTCTGCAGTGATTAGTGACTATTCTCTCCGACCAATCAGCAGTCTGCAGTGATTAGTGACGTTTCTCTTCGACCAATCAGCCGTCTGCAGTGATTAGTGACAATTCTCTCCGACCAATCAGCAGTCTGCAGTGATTAGTGACGATTCTCTCCAACCAATCAGCAGTCTGCAGGTTTTACAGGTTTACAAAAATGACCTTTCAGCAGGTACCAGGGACTTTTTTTTCATAATGGAAAACCAAAAAAAGCGAGTGGAGTCGAGGAGGTACCATGCAGTGGAAAAACACCATTAATCAACACTGTTTCTTTCCCTTTCACGTCATAGTGTTTCTTGATGAAGTAATTGCGACAGATCTTGAAGCATTTTGAAGTTTATGTTGTTTGATGGCGAATGTAAATACACTGTGAACTCCCCCGATGGCCTATACCTTGAATAATTCCCCCCTACAAATTAGAATGTATTATTATACAACACTCGTTGATGCAGAGCTGAGTTGGAGGCATGAAGAATCTTATTGTCTAAGTTAAACATCAATGAGTGCTCTTACAGAAGAAATTGAATCTGTTATCCAGGCTCAGGGACTGTATACACATTCTTATTACGGGGGAGGGGAGAAAAGAGGGAGGCTTATATAAGTTTCCTTTTTGCTGAGGGGAGGGTAATGGGACTTTTTGGAAAAGCAAAATTCAGTATTCCCTAGCAGGATGAAATAAATGGAATCAGGTGTGCACAGGGGGGCGTAGAGGTCTGCGTCCCTGTGTTATAAGGGATTTATTTCCCCCCCCGACACTAAATGTTAACCCTACCCAGACCCAAGTATAATATAAACTCAGCCTACATTATAAATCAATATTAGCCTTTTAAGTTCGTCTTAAATCTGGCTGTTGTGGAACCTATTATCCCATATGTATTTTATAAATATATGAAAGTATATCAATCAAATTTAAATTAGGTTTGAATTCAATTACAGCGCCTCAAATTCAAAGTTTGGAATAATTTGAATAATGAAGGATTGGGCAATGTTAAACTAACTTTGCAGTGGCAGCCTCAGATGAATGTTTCTTTAACTCCATTTAGGTTGTTTTTTTCCAATCAACATCAAGACGTGAGCGCTGTCCCCAGTCGGGCTGCGTAGAAACGGGGAGTGCAGCTCTTTGCAGTTCCTCCATTCATCTTCCCTCAGTATCCTTCAGTGAATCACAACAGGAACGCATGTCCACCTGCTGCTATGTTCACACAGGCGGGGGCCCATAGATTATAGGGGGTGCTGGGGATTGTACAGCTTTATATTGTATCTGTATTTAATTGTTCAGTAAAAGAGTTGGTCATTTTACAGGATAAATGAATGAAGTTGTCTAAAATGTATATGCAGTTTGAAATTAAGCAAAATTCATTTAAAGTGCTCATATTCTGCTTTTTGGCTTTTTCCCTTTCCTTTATTGTGTTTATATATCTTTTTTTGTGCACATTATAGCATTAAAAGCCCTTACCTAGGTACTGTCAGGGTACGCCCTCATACTCTTATTCTGACTGGCTATTAGTCCTTACCTAGGTACTGTCAGGGCCCTCATTCTCTGCTTCTGACTGGCTAGTAGTCCCTACCTAGCTACTGCGCATGTGACTCCCAACAAAGATGGAACGGAAGTGAGATGTCTCACTCTGTAACTAAAACGGAGAGCTCAACACACAGGGTGAAAAGAGGAGCTGCAACAATGTGCAGTACAACACACATATATATAGATATATTTATTTATTTATTTATTTTAGTAAACCTATTCTGGGACAACCTCTAAATACAATTATGAACCTGAAATTGAGCAGAATATGAGCACTTTAACAATGTTTTTCTTTTGTTTTTGTTCCATCTCTCTGCTGAAAGAAGGCAGAGGTCTTTTTGCACCTTTTAATGAAAGTTTGTTTGTGATGGGATGTTCGAACTTAGCAGACCCGGGTTTTTTTGTTGTTGCTTGGGGTGAAAATGTTTTAACATTCATTTTTTCAAATTGGTTTGAAGTCTGTAAAAAATCAGCAGAAAATTCGGCTAAATTCGGCGTCGGCAGACTCCCTCTTGTCCTGCTCATTAGCTTTAACGTGGCTGAGCTCTCATCACATTCTAATGAGGATGTTGCCAGCTTTACATGTGTGTGTGTTTGTCGGTGTCACGTACAATATTGTTGTCGTCTTTATCATTGGTGCATTATTGGCGTTCCCCTGCTGTCGGAGGAGGCCGCTCATTTTTTAAAATCTATTAATACTATTATTATTATTGAAATACTGCTTATATTTAAATATTTGCACTTTTCCACTTGCATAATAAAGTTATTGAGATCACATATAACACTTCTGGTACCTGCCGGCCATGTCACATTGTACAGTTAATGATCGAGGAAGACAACCTGTGAAGCATGCTTGCTGCTCTGTTGTCTCCTGTGCTTTTGATACCAATCTGCATGTCACAGCATTGCTGATTGGTTCTTAAGAATTTTTGATAAATGAAAAAAACATGTTATCAGTACCATACTCTCCTGTCTGTGTCACAATACTGTAACAACTACGGCGACAAGATGTACCTATCCATTTAATCTGAAATGTGTCAATCAAGCCCTATAAGCCTCACCTATTTCCACCTACAGAGATTTCCCACCATTTAAAAAAAAAAAAAAAAAGTCAATAGTCACTAAATTCATGTCTTCATTCAGTCTTTTTCAGTTTTTGTGAACATACAGTCATAACGCAAACGCACAACTGAAACTTTACTTGCATGTATTGCATCAACCCTATTCGATGCTGCTAAATTTAATGGAATTTAACCTTAAAGTGATTCTACAGCATTGAAATGGATATAATCTCTATTCACGTTTTTAATGCAGATCTTGGTCCAGATAACTGCTAAATACAAATATTAAATTGTGCTGCCATGGCGGAGCTTATGCTTTCTAACTTAGTGTTGTCACTGTTGTGAAACACAGAAGAAAAATCAATGGGAGCAGTTGCGTGAGTGACAGGAATAATTTCTCATGATTTCAGGTCATAGTTGTATCCAAAGGAGGACTGTGGGAGTGTGCTTGTGCTTAATGTTCAGTCAGGGATGATTGGCTCTCAGCTGTGTGCCGGATGTGTGTGTTGAAGGCGCCTGCTGTCTTGTGTTTGTGCATTTCCCTGAATGTACTCACTCGCCTCGGCATACAAAAACGGAAGCATGGCACATCCTTACACAATGCAGTTGTTACAATGTAAATATGTACCAAGATATATACAGAAGCTATTTTTTGCATGCATTTTGTACACCTAGACATAATCAAAGACAATAAAAAAAGAAAATCTGAATCATTTTTGATATGTTGCCTGTATTCCTGCTTGAACTGAGAGACAAGACAAAAAGCAGTAATATTACTGTACATCAATTTATTGCCAATCACATGGGGGCAGAATCATTCAGACACTGGCAGATTCCACACGTTATCGTTGTGTATGTTGCTTTAACAAAGACAGCGACAGAGCTACTGGATGAATTGTGTACACACGACGCACGGAAGTGCCAGAAAGTGTTCTTTCACCTGCACCGGAAGGGAGGATGTGGAGGTTACACCCAAACTGAACGAAAGCAAACCGAGCTACACCCAAAAAAGTACACAAAGCTAAAGCTCTACATACAACAGCAAGAGTCAGTCCCAGTCACTCAGGGTTGCTGTAAGAGAGGGAAGATGTTGGTAGAAGATGCTGCTCTTAGACTGTCCTTTCAATCCTGATGTGTGTGTGTGTGTGTGTGTGTGTGTGTGTGTGTGTGTGTGTGTGTGTGTGTGTGTGTGTGTGTGTGTGTGTGTGTCGTAGGGTCTTCTACTGCAGGGTCCCAGTTCAATAGTCCTTCAAAGTACCTTAAAATGTTGCTCCCATGTCATTTCTACAGGAATAGCAGATAAATAAAACATCAGCCTTCCTAAAAACCAAGCAAATAGGCGTTAATGTTACAGAAATATATAAATCTCTTACTTTGCATACCTCCGTCTCTGTGCTGCATGCCTCTGAATCAGGGTCCTGCAGGATAAAAAGTCAAATCCACAGCACACATAATCATCATCCCATGACAGAATGCATGAAAAATAAATAAATCTACTCTACTGTCTAGACCAGTGGTTCCCAAACTTTCACCCCTAAACTGTTACAAATTTGACCCGTTGATAAGATTTTTTCCGGCCCCCCACCCCATCTGATAGGATTTTTGCTTTTAGATGCTTCATTACAGCAAGTGTATGAAACCCATGACCCAAACAGTCATACATTATGTCATTGTATTACTTTTGGATGTAGTTATAGAGAAAATGAAAGATTCCCCTTTTTGCTGTGGACCCCCCGCAAACCCCCTCAAGGATCCCTGGGTGTCCCCGGCCCCCACTTTGGGATCCACTGCTCTAGACTTCTACATGCACTCACGTTGGACTGGCCAGTGCCTTGGACTTGTCTTGCATTGGCTTCAAAGGTGTAATAGTTGCTTGTTTCTATGCCAAGCGACTCGCTGTCAGGCTGTAATTACAAAAACGTTCTGCTTGTTTCAGTAACAGAAGGTAAACCGTCTGGGAATGTATGGGGAAGGAGTTTATCTTCCATCAGATAAATGGCTGAACTGTAGATACAGTAGATGCCCCTGCCCTGTCTGTCTGTGTTATGGGTATAAACAGTATTAATCTGAAGGTTATTGCTCCCGTGTGCTCATGGGGTGTTCTAGTTTTGATGCAAAAGCTTTCTTTCACAAGAACTGAAATGCCTCCAAAATCTTCAGATTAGTGCTGCAAAGATGATTTGATTTATCGGTTACTTGTCAACTATTATGTCAATTGTTTGGATAATTATTTAAAATGCCCATATTCTGCTCATTTTTAGGTTCATAATTGTATTTTGAGGTTGTACCAGAATAGGTTTCCATGGTTTTATTTTTAAAAACCACCATATTTTTGTTGTACTGCTCATTGCTGCAGATCCTGTATTCCCCCTGTGTGTTTAGGTCTCTGTTTTAGCTCCAGAGTGAGACATCTCTCTAGTTTTATCTCCAGAGTAGTAGGTTAGGTTCAATCTTGGTGTGATTGGAGATAGAATGTACAAATCATATCCAGTAGAGGGTAAACGTGTGTATGGATGTATGGATGACCGGTTTGGTACATGTTTGGTGAACCTTAGTAGGGTGGGATCTAATAATTGTGGCAGAGATGATAATAATAACTGAGATAAATACATAATAAACAAAACTAGACCAGAATAAAAAAGTAAAACAAATTGTAATCAATAAATAGTAACATAATTGGATATTAGTATAACTACATCAGCACTTTAGTCACATATAAAATATTTGTTATATATATATATATATATATATATATATATATTGCATATATATTCTGAGATAATACAATCTAATAGTTACAGTGACAAATAATTGGTGGTGACTTTATGCCCTAGTGGGCAGGGAGAATTTTGGATCATTTTTAATAAAGAAAAGTAAAAGAAAATTGTTTTATTTGTGGACATTTGAGGACTTTGTCTTTGGGAAGCACTGGTCGACATTTTTCACCATTTTCTGACATTAATTGGCCACGCAACTAATTAATTATCGAGAAAATAAGCAACAGCTGAATCGACGTTGAAAACAATCGCACCAATTCAGATGAAGACATGACCTGTCTGGACTGTGATTGTTTTCTCTGCTGCCATCTTGTGTTCAAACTCAACTCACGTCACACAGAAGTGACATCAGATTATCATCCACGGTATCGTACAGCAGAGCTTACCTGTACATGAGAGTCGGTGTATTTGAATTTCATGTTCTTGTAAAATTCTCTCTTCGGCAGCAAATAGAGCAGCACCAAGTCACATACTACAGTTGCCTGTAAAACCAGAATTACTATAGTTAATGTCCACAGACAATACTTCATTATTGCAGGTACTCTGGGCTGCAACATACCACTCCAAAGATGCCCACTCCAGAGCCGATAGCTGTCAGTGTTGGGATGATGTCAAACTTTCTTGCCTGTAAAGGAGCAGAGCGCCAATGCTTCAAAATTCCAGTTCACTGTTTTTCTCAAGTCCGAATTTGATCTGAGTAAAAATATTCACATATATAGCTCACCAGTGACTGCACAATGATGTCGAACCTGATCCCGAACACTTTGAGAAGGGTTCTCTTCTGTTCTTTGTCCTCCAAATAATGCTTTGCATACCTACAAAACAAGCAGCCACGGGAATTATACAATATGTAGGATGTGTGAATATTCCCGTTTCCCACATGTTCCCTATATCTGTTTGGGATTATATTGCTTGAGATCTTGAACAAGAGCATGTTTCTTCCATGTAATGCACTACTGTAAAAGCCACAGGCTTTTAAACCTTCACAATGTGAAGAATTCTTACTAATAAAAATGGTAATAATAATAGTAAGGTATTGAAGAAGTTTTTTTACCTTATCTAATTCGAGGGTCTAAGACCTACGGAAGAGGATTTATTATTATTATTATTATTATTTTCACTGGTGAAAAATGTATGTGAGTTCTGACTTTATTCTCAGAATTAAAAAACTTCCGAATTCTGAGAAAAAAGTCAGAATTCTGAGAAAAAAGTCTGAATTCTGAGAATAAAGTCAGAACTCACATAAATTTTTCACCAGTGGCCCTAATCCTCTTCCGTAAAGACCAGAGAGTGCCGCACCCTGCACAGACTGTAAAGCCCTTTGAGGCAAATTTATGATATGTGATATTAGGCTATACCGTATTTAATTAAATGGACTTGACTGGAGCAATAAGTACTGGACATGTTGACAGTATGTCAACATGAAAGAAGCAGTTTCCTTCAGCAGTATTTTGTTGCTGTTTGTCAGGCAGTTAATGCAGATTAAACACACTGGAACAGGAAATTACCAGACCCAATGAGCATTACATTATCACCTCTATTAAAAATACACTTATTAAATATGAAGCTACAGCAAGTAGGCATTAGCTTAGCTTCACGTACAATCTGCAAGAACTTTAATTATGTATCCAGCTAATTTATATAGCTCACATTACTGTATTATGTGAACACTTTATTTAATATTGTACAGTATGTGGCATTTTCTTTTGCAGGATGCAAATGTTCCACCAAAAAAAGTTCCTTCCCACGACCATTTAATTAAATACAGTATAGCCTAATATCGCATATCATAAATTTGCCTCAAAGGGCTTTAAAGTCTGTGCAGGGTGCGGCACTCTCTGTTCTTAGACCCTCGAATTAGATAAAGAAAAAACAGCTGTTTCCTCTGTTTTTGTAAGTTAGGGTTAATCTAAGATCCCCGGCTGCTGGATCCAGCTCCATGCTGTACATAACGCACATATGTAAGAGTGGTAGTAATCTTAACTCTTGGTGAGAAAGCAAATACGTATAAATAAATAAGTGTATTTCTTAAAATAAGCGTAGCCTGTTATGTAAGTATCTCTGCAGTGTCAAAACGCTGGAGTCTATGTCCAGTCATTGTTATTTACACACCTGAAATTGTAGCCAACTGAAGCTCTGGCTTGGTCTGTCTCAGCAGCGTTTCCATACAGACCGTGGAAGGTGTACTTTGGTTTACAGTGTTTTATATCCACATCTAGGTTACATGTCCAGTCGACCACAATACCAATGGCCCCTCCCTGTCAGGACACAAGCACATAATACACAATAAAAGTCTTCATAATAGCACGAGAAGCAAAGGACCAGCAAAAGACAACACGTGCAGCTGTGACTGGATGGAATACATGTCTGCCTCTCCACCTGAACAAGCATCCATTTCCATTCAGCGTACTTACCACTCTGGCTATTGTTTCAAATTTGAAGCCAGACAGTTTAACTATGTCTCCCAGTCGGAAGATGGGACACAGTGGAGCATCCGTCGGATGATAAAGGCATTTGTTGATGTATGAGTTATCAATATTCTCCACTAGGTTACTCCTGAAAGCACAATTGGTCATTATGAAAAAAATAGAGTAATAAATAGAGCTGTTTTAGTGTCCAGGAAAACAATATGACCTCAAATTACATTCAATTATTTGCATTTAGCCTAATAGATAAGGTGCCATGCTGTGTATGATTTCTGCATAATTTCTTATAATTTTTAAAGTCCACAAATTTTGTTGGTTGACGACGCGAGATTGACTTTTTTGCACATTTAAAGGCCCCAAACCATCTAGAGAATGACTGAAATAGATTTTAAAAAGTCATTTTTAGTAAATAGTCACTTAAGACATTTATTGTATTTAAGCATTGATTTTACCAACAACAGGAGTTCAAACCCCTGGTATGGCAAAACCTTTGAACTTAAAGGGCTACTCCATCAATTTAGTGTCACACTTTCATAAAGTTTGAGGACTTGTGCGAATAAGATTTGTTTTTTAAAAGTCTGAATCAGTGCAGTAGAAGCCGAGATATCCTGACTTTTAGTTCAAAAACACAATATCCTACAATTACCATGATGCAATTCAGATCTTACCTACCTTTTCTCGTTATTTATCATTATTCAGCTAAGGATAAAGCTATGACAACATATATTGCTTGAGATCTTGAACAAGAGCATGTTTCTCCCATGTAATGCCACAGGCTTTTAAACCTTCACAATGTGAAGAATTCTTACTAATAAAAATGGTAATAATAATAGTAAGGTATTGAAGAAGTTTTTTTTACCTTATCTAATTTGAGGATCTAAGACTTACGGAAGAGGATTTAGGGCCACTGGTGAAAAATGTATGTGAGTTCTGACTTTATTCTCAGAATTAAAAAATCTCAGAATTCTGAGAAAAACGTCCAAATTCTGAGAAAAAAGTCTGAATTCTGAGAAAAAAGTCTGAATTCTGAGAATAAAGTCAGAACTCACATAAATTTTTCACCAGTGGCCCTAATCCTCTTCCGTAAAGACCAGAGAGTGCCGCACCTTATTTCATGTGGAAACATTTGTAGCACCTGCTGAGCTAAATGTATTGGGATATGAATGAGGTGCATCACCTTGAGACGCCAAATAAGGGGAAGGTAACAGAATTCTTGATGAACAGCGTGTAGTTCTCTGCAGACATCAACATAGGAGGACTAGACGGGAATAAACAGAAGAGAGAATAGTATAAAATCCAGCATCCAGTATGCTGAGGCGCATAAATCATCACAAATGTTTGTATCACATCTATCTATCTATCTATCAAATGCAATTGTTGCATGCGTTGCAGGTCAGTTTCAGCTTGCAGTGTGAATAATTCAGTGTTTTCACATACTCTGGTATCATGACATCATCCTCTACAGGACACCACGCCAGCACCTCACAGGTCTTAGTGGCGTTCAGGCAGACCCCCGTCATTTGTCCTTCAAATAAAAACAGACTAGAGTTCGGCATTGAACACACAACTTCAAACCGGAGCAAAGTGTTTCAAGCCGCAACAACACAAAAAAGAAAGAAAGACGTATGTAGGCTTTAACATTAAAGCAATTCTAGAAATTCTCTTTTATCAAACTATCTGGAATTAACATCACCAGCAGCAAGCGAGATAAAAATGAGAAGCGACGCAAGCGCTGAAATAGCTGATTTCTTTATCTCGCCCTGATCCTTGCAAGGAATTTCTCTCCATGTGATTGGCTTTGTCGCAATCAGCCTCTCATCATGTGCCGCTTGAGTCCTTTAAAATAACTTGAAATTCTCTTTGGTCACTCAGCTTTCAGTCTCTGACCTTTCACTGGAGCCCAGCAGTCTGTTTAGCTAAGGGGCGCTTCCCCCCCCAGCCCCCAACTGCTTACTTGTCTACAAGCATAGAGACAGCACGCCGCCTCCAAAGAGATACTGGCACCTGAAGATGTATTTGACTGGATTGACACAGACAGATGTAAAGCTTTGGCTAACATTGGTCTTATTGAAGTCGATGTCTGGCGCAGAGGGCTTGAAAGGCTCCGCATTTAACCCCCGGGACAGATGGAGGACAATAAATTGATGTAACTGCTCTTGGAACTCGCCAACGACACTGTATATGTGTGGCCCTATTAAAAAAAAGGCTCATCTGAATGGTTATTTGTTTTTGATGTCTCTATGTACTTATGGTTTGTGTCGGCCCACTTGCCCAGAAGTTATTGGGACGTCTGGGATTATGTATACTATGCGTGCATGTGTCTACTTGCTTAAGGCAGGGTTGTACTTGCAAGCTTGGACTAAGACTGAGGTTGTTGATATGAATCTGTTTTTTCTCGGTGCTGGAGTATAGCAATGCACAAATTACATCTAAGTGTTTACCTTAGCAGTGACAGTGATGTAGATCAGATGTTGTGTATCTTAGTTTCTACCATGTGAGCCCATCTAGAGCCACAACCCACTGTGCAAACACTGCTCCATAACATTCCTGTACACGACTCTCTACTTTCCTCAGCGCATCTTCATCCTGTAACTGGCTTTAAGAAGTTAAAGGTTAAGAAGGGCTGTCGTCTCTGGCTAAACAAAAAGAAATAGTGGTAGAAGACAAAAGTAAAAGTACTGATACCACACTAAAATTACTCGGTTATAAGTAAAAGTCCTGCATTGAAAATGTTTCTTGAGTGAAAGTATCATCAGGAAAATGTACTTAAAGTATTAAATACTCAGAAAAATCCTGACATTTTAGAAACTGGAAACGATTAATGGTGTCATCATCTCAGCTGGACCTGGAGGCCGTTATATTGTTGGCTAGTTTAATTTATAATAAAACATCAGATTTTATAAACTGTAAAATATAACTATAAAATGTGTTTTGTGTGCAAAAATCTTAATGTGTAAAGTAACTAGTAACTAAAGTAACTAGTAACTAAAGCTGTCAGATGAATGTAGTGGAGTAACTAAAGTAACTAGTAACTAAAGCTGTCAGGTGAATGTAGTGGAGTAACTAAAGTAACTAGTAACTAAAGCTGTCAGATGAATGTAGTGCAGTAACTAAAGTAACTAGTAACTATAGTAACTAGTAACTAAAAGTAACTAGTAACTAAAGCTGTAAGATGAATGTAGTGCAGTAACTAAAGCAACTAGTAACTATAGTAACTAAAAGTAACTAGTAACTAAAGCTGTCAGATGATTGTAGTGGAGTAACTAAAGCTGTCAGGTGAATGTAGTGGAGTAACTAAAGTAACTAGTAACTAAAGTAACTAGTAACTAAAGCTGTCAGATGAATGTAGTGGAATAACTAAAGTAACTAGTAACTAAAGCTGTCAGGTGAATGTAGTGCAGTAACTAAAGTAACTAGTAACTAAAGTAACTAGTAACTAAAGCTGTCAGATGAATGTAGTGGAGTAACTAAAGTAACTAGTAACTAAAGCTGTCAGGTGAATGTAGTGGAGTAACTAAAGTAACTAGTAACTAAAGCTGTCAGGTGAATGTAGTGGAGTAACTAAAGTAACTGGTAACTAAAGCTGTCAGATGAATGTAGTGGAGTAACTAAAGTAACTAGTAACTAAAGCTGTCAGGTGAATGTAGTGCAGTAAAAAGAACAATATTTCTCTCTGAGACATATTGGAGTAAAAGTAGGAAGTGGTATGAAAAGAAAAGATTTAACACTTGTGTTGTCTTCCGTCAACCATGAAAAAAAGAAGTTTTTTCAACATTATTATCAATTTTTGTACACATTTCTGTCACTTTTTCAATGTTGTGAGTGAGTTTTTTGATATTTTTTATGTTGACGTTTTCAGCGCTTATTTTGACGGCCCATTTTATGAGACAAAAAAAAAAAGAACTGATAATGGGTCAGTTTGACCCAAGCACAACTTGAGGGTTAAGTAAAGGACAAGTCCAACAAGTTCCACCCCACCACTGAAGAACAGATAGCAGAAAGGCAAAGATGTGGGCTGATCTGCGTCTAGCCACAGATGCACAGACGGTTCCTCAGTGAGGACTGGAGATGTCACACACTGTCAGGCCGTCAGGATTTACCATGTCCCGTACGTTTGAAACTCCCTCCTTCACAGTCAGCGTGTGAGCTGCAGTTGTGCTTGCCGTCCAGCTGTAAACAAAGAGGTCGGGGTCAGAGTGTGCACAACCAGGCCCAACTGTGGAATGTGGATGAGAAAAACATGAAAACAACACAGCAGTGTGAAAAAAAACTGGTCTGCATTTACTGTCATGGTTCCACAAACTGCTGTGTATGTCATTTTTAGGCCTTTAAATTGAAAGTTTTTTAGATTTTTTTTCTGCTACTCGACGGCTACACAATTACCCAATTACAGAAACAGTCTTGGAATGAGACACGATTCCTGTTTAGTTTGACTATTTATGGAAGTGTATAAGTCAGAGGGAATGAAGGGAAGTAAGAAAATTTCCACCTACCTCTGGACACTTTCCCATCTTCTGACCTTCAGTAATAATGTAGTTTGTCATTACCACAAAAGATGAGTCTCCCTGAAGTTTAGGGTTAGAAGAAGCAATGTGTTACATTTTCATCTTGTTTATTTATGCCATAAAATGACATCATAAAGGATATAGTAGTTGTTAGGCAACATGCTAATTTTTTTTGTAGTAGTCATCCATCCTCATGGTGACCCTAGTGAGATCACACTTTCACTTTCCAACCTAAACTTTAAATCCAAAAAGTCACACTTAGTTTTATCCATGGTCAGTTTCAGCTCAAAGACATTTTGGGTAATACACTTTTTTTCTACAAATTAGATGAGAAGATTGAGCAATATTCTCGTCAAACCCAACTACTTGATGTCATGTCTGGATAGTTCAATCTTTTTTAAAAAACAAAGTGTAAAAACAATAAAGAAATGACAAAGTGTAAAAAAACGAAGTAGTGCTAAACTATTTCTTGGCCATAAACAAGGACTTGTCAAAGTTAAAGCACCATGACATTAAAGCTTTATTACGTAACTTTTTGATATTAATGAACATCCATTACATCCAAGCCATTGCCAAAGGAGTTGCTACGAAGCTGATTAAGACTATCAGCTCCACACAACTCTCTCTGTGTTTCTCAGTATGGCTATGTTCAGAAAATGGTGGTTAGGTGCTAGTAGGCCGATTTTTGTCACTTTTGGACAGAGCCAGGCTAGCTTTTTCCTCGGTTTACTGTTTTTATGCTAAGCTAAGCTAACCTGCTGCTGGCTGTAGCTTCATATTTATGAACTCACGTAACTCGGATCAAAAAAACGAACAAGCGTATTCCCCCAAATGTCAAATTATTGTACTGAAATTCTACTTTTTGACCATAGTTAAGCCCTTTTGTGCCCATGGGATTTATTGTTTGCTTCGAACAAGATGCAGGTAACATAAATGATGGCCTATTTAATTTAATTTAAAGTTTCTCTCAAACTAAATCATTTCATATAAAAACATCCAAAGAGGTAACCCTAATTAATTAGCGTCAGTTCATGCCATACGATCGCTGATTGAATCATCATTGCTATCAGACACACACCAATCACAGCCATTCTCGCATCAAGGCGGCCCTTTTAAAGGGCCACTACGAGTTCCTCACGCAAAACCATGCAGGAACTTGTAGTGCACCTTTAAATGTGACTCCCTCCTCACTGATCCCTGCCACACTCACGCTGCTTCACTCACGCTTTGCCTCCCCCACCCAAGCCTCCACTGTCCTAGTCCAGAGTCCTAACCCTGACTCAAATGGTTTTGCATGGTCTTTTTTTTTTGGCTCACTCTTGTTTACAGGGTGTTTCTCCATGGTGCTCCCTGTCGTAGCATGCTGCTTGGCTGGGTCAGGGAGCACTATCAAGAGTTGAGCCATCAGCCCCAAGCATATCTGGATTTCCATCTATTGATGATTGTTCCTGACTGAAAATAAGTTAAACCACAACCGTCTGGGGAATATTTGCAGTCGCAGACAAAGAGTTGGATTTCAGAATAAAGACAAAGTCGTAGATACCTGATCAAAGTCTACCTAAGTGACCACTGCATTGTGTTGGTTGGGTTTATCATGCCAAACCCACACTCAATTGTAAAAAAAGGCCCACACCCAGATGTCAAAGCAAACATGACAATCTTCTCTCAACATTGCGTCTCTTTATTTCTTTTCTACAAATAACAGGACACAGCAACTTTTTAGGTAAACATTGATATATATTTGCTCAGAGTTTATCTTTGTTAAGTTGTTTGCTCAGTTCCTCACAGAAATGCCCGGAGACACCTTGATGTTGACAAAGCCAGATTACAGTGTCCTCCAGGTTTAGAAACCAGCAGTAACATTAGTGGCGTCAGTAATTGGTTTTGGCATATAAAATCTAGCCAACACAGATGTTTGTAAAGAAAGACTAACTGTACGTCCACACCCCCAGAAGTCATTCATTTTCAATGGAAGCTTCTCTCAGCGGCGTTGTGTTTGGGGCGTGTTGAGCAACCAGAGCGTCAATCAGAAAGTTAACGCCTTTCCGGAGAAACAGACAATGTAAACTTTGGTTCCTACCAAAACATTCATTCTGAGGACAAGCTCATAATCTCTGTAGCTAGGTTGCCTATCGTTTATGATATAACGTTGTTTGTACATAGGGACCAGTTAAAGTTACCTACCGGCCACATGGTCTCTAACGGTCCCTCACAGTGAATCCGCTACGGCTCAGCGGCTAACGAGCGAGCTAACTGCTAACAGACACCGCTAACACCAATTAACAATACAAATTCTGTCATTATATGTAATTTATAAAGGTTTCTAGTGTCAGTGTATAGATTATATATGTAATTTAGAAAGGTTTATATGTGGTGTCAGTGAATTGGCCGTGACTGCGTGTGCTTCTACCAATCGGACAAAGAATGCTGCCACGTCAGAGCGACCAAAGAGTCAAAAAAAGCTTTGCCGTACTTTTTGACAAGTGTCCTTCACATGGCAGTCAGAGCTTCTTTGCAGCTCAAGTCGGCGGCTAACATTCAGGGGTATCAGACTGGGGGGGTGGGCTGAGTATTAGGGATGCATGAAATGAGGAAACTATGTGATGTGCGATTACAATATTACTTCCATACATTAACAGATATTAAAGGTTCTACTGCTGCTTTTAAATCCAACCCATTGTTTGTTGAATTTAAAACAAATGAAAGGAAATCATTTCAAACATTCTTTTATTCAACAAATTTAACATTAAATTGAATATAACAGGCTCCACTAAAAAATAACGACAGTTACACTTTAAAGTGCAGTTTTCTACTGATATTTTCTTACAACTAACACAAAAAAAATCTCTAAATGTCTATTGTGACATGTCGCAGCCTTTTGCAATCTGTTTATTGCGGCAGTTAAATCGCGCTAACAATAAAAAAGATTTATTGTGCAGCCCTACTGAGAATACAGGGCCCCTAATGTGAGGAGGGCCTGAAAAGATGCTAGAATAATAACTGTGGATGAAGATAGAGGCCTGCCTTTGTACAGGGTCCAAAATGTTGGTCAATGACTTGCACCAGGTGCAAAACAAATTCTTGTCCAATTCATGATGAGCACATATGAAATGTCTCCGCATGTGTGGGAAAAGCTCACCAACCTGTGGTGGGAAGACGTAGTCGGCCACATCCCACACTCTCTCACTTCCCTTTATGTTGGTATAGCCCACTCCTTTCATTTTGGTGAAGACAGAGCTTATTGCTGTGTCTGTGGACTGGTAGCCCTTTTCGTAGATGAACACCCACCTGCAAAAGACACAGTTGGCATTATCAACATCAGAATGAAGTTTCTGAGTCAGGCATATGAGCACCTGAGACTCCCACTTCACCCCAGCCAACCATCCATCAGACCAACCCCACAGGCAAGGACATGCAGGGGTGTTGTTGACATTCTGCACTGCAATCCCACATGCCAGCAGCATAGCTCACAGGGACACGTGTGCAAGTGATTGTGGTTGAGACATGTCACGGCAGTCATACTTTAAAGGTCGTCCCTGTACCATCACTAAGACAAATCTGACACATTGAATACAACTTGCTAGTTTTGAAATATATTAAAATCAAAGGGTTGCAGCAATGTTACACGTCGGTAAATGGTGCCCTGCCACATATATTTCATGACTTTGTGGTAATGAAGTCCTACCATGGACTCTTAGTTACCTTGGTTACCTTGTTTCAAGCCATTCTAGCGTGGTATAGAAAGCCTGCAGGAAGACTCGGATCCATTTGGGCCAGTTCTCATTAATATTCAACCAGTTAAGCTGCTTGACTCTGATTGGCTAACAGCTAGCCAATGAGAGCCTGGCTATCAGCATCCTTTACCCAGCTCATGAATAGTAATGAGCTCAGGCAACATGATGTCAGACTGACCAGCTGTTGTGATTGGTCTGATTTCTCTTATTTCTTTTCAGTGGCTAGAGCTGACAGAGGAAGTAGCAGTTCATCTTCACATGCACCACATAATACACACACATATGGACCTGACATATTTAAAAAAATGCAAGTAACAACGGTTTTGTGTGGCAGGGCACCTTTAAAAACGTGTCACAACCCTCAAATGAATTAGCCTACTTTCTTACTTCAGTTATCCAGTTTTTACTGTAGTAATTAGGGTTTCCTCTGTAAATATTTGAAATGTTAGTACAGCACCTTTGGTGTCCCCTTGAGAAATTTATTCAAAGATTTATTAGATTTTTATTGCAGACACAGTTCATCCTGAGGATTTACAGTGCCACGCCACGTGTATGTTTAACAATAAAACATACATAAAATCATGCAAACCATTGTTTTAATAGCTTAGTATTTTTTTGCACTGAAAAGGTATGTATAAAATCTTTAGACTACCCAACACAGTATTGTAGGCCCACTTTAATACGCAACTTCATTTTATACTACATACTGTATGTAGTAGGGAGTACATGCCCCATCTCTCTTTCAGTTAAGGGGTCCTTTGCTTAAAAAAATTGAAGACCCCTAATCTAAGGGATATGAGATTCACTGTAGAACTCTTGGTTTTTTTATAGATTATTTTTTGGGCTTTTCCACCTTTAATTTTTGACAGAACAGTTGAGGTGAGAAAGACATGCAGGAAATCATCACAGGTCAGATTTGAACCCTGGACCTCTGTGTGGAGGCATTAACCTCAAAGTACATGTGCACCTGCTCTACCACTGACCAACCTGGCCACAGAACTCTTGGTTTTAAGACAAATTTTAAATGTTCCAAGTTTGTTGCGTTTTGAGCTCTGCAGAGTGAAGCTTGTCCTCGTGTTGCTCTATCTGTGAGTCTGGCCAGCAGATATGGGTAACAGCTGGTGTGCACAGGGAAGATACTGTATGTACACACACATAGACACATGCTGAGCTATTTTATATAGGGTGTAAAAAGCAATTACCCCCCAGCAGAAAGCCCAAAGGACTGCATGTATTGCAGCACACATTCATCTGTCTGTGGGAAATGAAAGCACCTTACAGCTACAGGTGAATAGAAACGTCTTTCAAACTGAAATGAGGTAGCCTGCCGTCTGCACAGTAAGCTAAAAGCCACAACTTCTATCAGTTAGGCAAATCAAATGATGTAAGTCGGAGTGTACATCCAAGAGGATAGGGTGGGGGGGAATAGAGCAGATGAATGGAAATAAAGAAAGCCATGAGCGTGAAATAATGAAAGCATCTTCTAAAACAGCAGTTGAAGTGAGATCTGTATCTGCTCCGACAGACGGAGACAGAGGCAGCGAGGAGGCTCCTTGATGTGTGTGTGTGTGTGTGTGTGTGTGTGTGTGTGTGTGTGTGGGGGGGGGTCTCCCCACCATACTGTGGCGATGAGATTAGTGTTCCTAACATGAAGACAAATTAGAATGGAAACAAAAAGGCCAACCTTCAGCTATGAAATGCAAACAAAAGATACCTAAAAGTGACCGGATGAGAATTAATTAGGGTTTGCTGATGCCGCTGTTCTAATTAGTCGTTGTTTTCTGACACAAGAGACACATTCAAATTGAGTTATCAAATTTTTTCATGTGGTATTTATTCTGCATGGGGTTCATGCAGAGTCTGCCTGGTATGTGTGCTCCCAAACTGCAGCTGGCCGAGGATGCATGAGAATATGAGAATATGAGTTGTGCATGCACAAATGCATGGAAGAGGATTAGGGCCACTTGAAAAATTTATTTAAGTTCTGAGTTTAAAATTAGAATTATTTGTTTAGTTTTAACTAACTTTTGTGGGCTGGGGGTTATTCTTTACAATATTTGGGAGGGAGAGGTACAAGTATACCCCCAATTCATCTTGTCCAGTAGTCTGCATGCAAAACCAAAATTAAAATTGAATTAGAATAGAATTCTGAGTTTAAACCCAGAACTCAAATACAATTTTTCACATAGGCCCTAATGCTCTTCCGCACAATTTAGATTTTTTTGCTAATATAAAAGAAAAGCAAAATAGTAAATGTATTTGCGGCAATTCTGAGGTTAACATGAAATGTAAGACTCCTGACAAGAGAAGTGGTTCACCGGTTCACTGCTAGTGCCTGAAAAATACAGGCTGACTTCTGCTCTGAGCTGTCAGCCTGCAGAGGAGAATATAATCACAACCCATTTCATGCCTATCACCGCCCAGCCTAAATGTGGCCTCATGGCTTCAAAAGGCAGGTGACAGGAGAAGCCCTGTCGCGCTCGGTGAGCCGTAATACCAAAAGAGACAAAACCTTTGATTGACACGTGGCTGATCCCTTTATATCAGAGCACAGTGGAAAATAATACCACGTTCACAGTCACGTTCAGGTTAAAAGGGCTGTACTTGATATTCAATAATCAAAAGAATGGTCTAGGATTGCCTCCACATGGCTCTCGTGGACCTATGGTCCCCCAGTGGCTAGAAATGGTGGTAGGTGGAAACCGAGCAGATACAGTATTAGGGGACCACTAAGGTCTATATAAAAGAGACTTCAGATACAGTATTAGGGGACCACTAAGGTCTATATAAAAGAGACTTCAGATACAGTATTAGGGGACCACTAAGGTCTATATAAAAGAGACTTCAGATACAGTATTAGGGACCACTAAGGTCTATATAAAAGATACTTTAGATACAGTATTAGGGGACCACTAAGGTCTACATAAAAGAGACTTCAGATACAGTATTAGGGGACCACTAAGGTCTATATAAAAGAGACTTCAGATACAGTATTAGGGGACCACTAAGGTCTATATAAAAGAGACTTCAGATACAGTATTAGGGACCACTAAGGTCTATATAAAGATACTTTAGATACAGTAGGGGACCACTAAGGTCTACATAAAAGAGACTTCAGATAGTGAGAAGATGTTTGCTGTATGTGACAACAAAAACACGCGTGACATCACTTAGAGCACCTTTAATGTCCTGAATATCAAGTTCAGCTCCTTTAACACATTTTTTAAGGTTTGAAATGAAAAAGTTATCATTCTGACTATGTAGATTGTCAAGGTTAAAGCACCATGACAAGATGTGTATCTGTTGGTTCCTATATAGGATGTTCAGGTGCCACCGGAAATTCCCCCGGATGTCTCTCATTTTCGGCCGGATGTCCGTTACCTTCCGCATTCTTTGTGAAGTAATTCTAACCTCTGGTGGATTTTATGAGGACTATGGTTACCTGGTCCTCAGATCTCTGCAGGGTAAATCCAGACAGCTAGCTAGACTATCTGTCCAATCTGAGTTTTCTCTCACAAGACTAAAACAACCTTTGAAGGTACACACGGACAAAACAAGTTCCTTTCCGAGTCTATTTGACAGAGGCAACGTGGCTCTGTCCGGCGTTTAGCACCGCCCAAGACAATTGGGATTGTTTTGAAGAAAAGCCAATTAACCAAAGAACCGGTTTTTCTCCCATCCCGGAATGCAGTGTGGACTAGCCAGACCCTCCCAAGCAGCGGTGCGCTGCAGAAGAAGTTCTGGCAATGTGAGAGTCATTCCTTTATGAACCATTGGTTTCAATCAGCTTGCTATTTCACTTTTTTTATTATTTTATCACCTTGCACCTTTGGCAGCAGTTGATTGTTATACATGTTAGCATATTCCTCAGTGTACACTCAGCATCTCAGTTTTTGCTGCTCGAGATACAATCACACACTCATTCATGAGCGCAGACATGCACAAACATGCACAAACACAAACGGTCAGTGAAGAATTACAAACAAAAAAAACAGATTTCCCCATTCCACAAAATGACTTTCCGGGAAATGACTCCAACTTGTCTAAGCAGGCGTATGGAGACAGTATGTGTACGTGAACTAGCAGGCTGTATTTTCTTTGTCTCAACTTAAGAAGGGCAGATAAAAAGATCTCATGCCCTTGTCTCTTCTGCCATCACTCTGTCAGCCACGGCTCACATTTTATTTGCAGGGCCTATTTACTGTGTCAACACTACCTGGCAACTTACAGTATGTATCTGTATGGACCATTGGTGGCACCCTCCAGAAGACAAATAACATGTCTTCCTTTTAAACTTAATGTTCTTTTAACAATTTTATCACTACATGATTTTTTTTTCAAATTTGAAATGCCCTCTGTCACCACTCAACCTACTACCAAATCCTTGAATAGATCTTTTATTATTGGAGGGCGGTGTGAAATTAACTCCACTCACTCAACTGCCGAGCCGACTGTTATCTTTTACATACTGTAAAATGTGTTTTGGTTTATATATAGCATGTACATTGAAAAAGATGAATCTTTATAGAAAAGTTATAGGACAGGCATGTGTATATGGCATCCTTGAGGTATGTCTCAAATAATGTAAATCTACAATTAACATGAAAAAGGTTTGGTTTTTTGGTAATGGCAAAAGGACTTTGAATATGTATCAACCTATGACTGTTGTATGTTGCAACAGCAAAAAAAGATTTTTTTCTTTAAACAGCTATTTTGTATATATTGGTTTCTGTATTTATTGCATATTGTTTGTTTATGTACGCACCAACCATAGAGGCAAAATCCTTGTAAGTGTTATTTACTGTGCCATAAACTCTATTCTAAATTAGAAACATTAGATGAATGTGTGTGTGCGTCTTACCCGATGATGTAAGCCAGGACCCCCAGCTGGATCAGGCGGCACACCACTCCCACCCTCCTGTTCCTCACCAGCACCTGGCGCGGGGTCTCGTACTCAAAGAAGAAGTCAGAGAGGGCATTGCTGATTTGGCTCGTCATCTTCTTTCATCGACTGACCCTCAGAGAGGAGGGGAGGGTCTCTCTCTTTTCACCCCACTTGCATACAAACAGTCCACTTTCACATCTGCCTCTTGTTCCTCACTGGTGAGCAAAGTCTTCTGCCTCCTCTCATAGAGTAAGTGACGCGTTTCATCAGAAGTCCTGGAGTGGAGGACTTTCTCCCTCCCACTGCGCTCTCTCTCTCTCTCTCTCTCTCTCTCTCTCTCTCTCTCTGTCTACACAGGCTCACTCTGCCACTTATTCCCATTCACATCACCACTGCATCTCCTGGCATGTCTCTTCCTTTTTGTTTAATCTTCCAGATGTTTAATGCAGCACTCACCATTTGTGTAAAGCCCGTGTAGGAACTCACTCTTGACTTAGTTGCAAATAACTCAACAGCTGCCACACATGCACTGGACCTCCTCCTCTGTGTAATCAAACCTTATCATTTCCACTGACACTCTCTTCCTTCCTGCCGTCCTTCCTTAAGCTCAGCACAAACACACAGTTTGTACGCCCCAGTTCAGTTTATTTTCCTACTCTCGTCACCATTTTTTAGACATTAAGCCCTCTTATGTTTTATCTTCGTTCCCTGCGGGAAACACTCGGGGTTTTCACACCTCTTAGAAATCCACCTTCTCTCCTTTCATATACTTTGCATTTCTAATCTTCATTCTTAGAGGAAAGGAAGAGGCAAATGCACATTCATTACAAATTTCCATTTTCAGCATGAATACATTGAAATTAAGAATATTACATAAAAGGTTTCCCATGTGTAAAATGTTTTTCATACTTGCACTCGTAGTGCTTTCTAATCTCCACAGATTAGCAAATGGAACATCTTACTTTGGAATCATGTTTAAAACCCAAATCTAAATCTAGTTAAAGCCTATTCCAAATGAATATCAATTGGAAATTGCCACAAAATGACCATGCTTAGAATTTGGTAGGATTGCAAGGATTTGGCAGGATTGTAAAGGTTTTGCATGGATTGCAAAAAAAAGACGGCTGTATGACAACCTCAATACATAACCCTATTGACTTTATAGGGACAATAAAATTTGTTCCAATTTGCACAAACTGCGATTAAATTGCCAGTTAGGGACGTGCACAGACCTTTGGAGTGGTTGGTGCTCTAACCTGGCAAAAAAGGCACCATCATTTCTGCTTTAAGCACTTCCGTTAAATCATGTAAATATGACATAAATGCTTTAAGCCAGGGGTGTGACCATACTGGAGGATGAGAATCACCTCAAGGGCCAGACATGAATGGTTTATTAGAGTTTGGTCCACATGAAGCCTGAAGAAAAGTCAGCAATCAACAAATGAATGCATTTTGACAAAATATTTAAAAGCAGACCAGCACACAGCCAACTCCAAGCAGCCTCCTTCACAGGCCTGAATATACAAACTGGTTGGATGGAATTTCTGAGTCTCAAAGTCTCAAATCGTCCAAATTCTGCTTTGAGTGTCGTGTAAATTGCAGTTTGAAAACAGGTTACCATATTTTTGGTTTGTCGCACAACTAGGGGGGCTAAAATGTATTGTGAACCAAAGTTGATATGCGAGCTGGATCAAAATTTGCAAGGGGCCGGATGTGGCCCGTGGGCCTTGAGTTTGACACGTGGGCTTTAACCCTTGTGTTGTCCTCGGGTCAAACTGACCCATTTCAAAGTGTTTTATATAAAAAATATGGATTTCTTTCACCCAAATTGTCCAAAAATAACATGGATGATTCCATACAACATTTTTTTTTTAATGGTTTCAAAACAGTATCCGGACTAAACTTTGACATCTACCCATCTGAGATCCACTCAACATCCTCTGATCTTAACTATTAGTCAAAATAATTCTAATTTCTGCCTTTTTAACTAAAAACGTATGTATAATTTGAGATAAATGAGGTTTGTTGACCATGAATTCCAACAATAAGCGTAAAACCTATTATTAAACCAGCTCAGGTTTTTAAACAAAAAAGCGCCAAAAGCTGTAAAAACTGACAAATAAATCAGAATAAGCGACAAAAACATTGGAAAAGCTATAAAAAATATTGATTTTAAATTTTGACCTGGAAGGGCAAGTTTAGAGTTAATGGGAAGACAACACAAGGGTAAGCACTTCAGTTAAATAATGTAAACATTATATAGCGTAGATGCTATAAGCAATTTGGCTAAATTCAATAACCATACACACACATTGTGCCAAAATAACTAAACACAAAATAGTATGATGCAGAGATTTAATTTGATTTAACTTTACTAATGATGGTTCTAATTGGTATTCATGCAGCCACAACAGCAACAAACAAAAAAAGAAATGATAAAAAGAAAGAAAAGTTTATTAAGACTCTTTCTCCAGAGGGGCAGCTCAGCCAATCAGGGCAAATGGGCTTGTTCCCAGGCAACAATAGCAAACGTATGTTATACCTTTGACCATCACATTCCTACGTTAGTGAATCACAATTTCTCTGACATTAAATCATGCACGTTTACAAAGATTTAGTTGCACCATTTCCTGTGTGTTACTAAATAACCTGTTGCCACTTGTTAGTGCTTCAACTGTTTCCTTAAATTTGACTAATGCAATATTCCAAAACAGTTAGTGGTTGTATGATGCGCTGTAGGTGTGAGATCACGGCCTGGACCATTACAGAGTAGAGCCCGACCGATAAAGGATTTAAGGTCCATACCAATTCAAATATTTGCTTATTTAAAAATCCAATATTCCAATATATATCGGCCAATATACTATATTAATAAAAAAAGAAATCCAGAAACGTGTAAAGAAAAAAAAAAACATGAACAGATTTGCCTAACATTAGTTATTTATAGTTATTCATGAGTTCTCACTAAAATAATATGATAATAATTTGTTTTATTGTCACAACAGAACAAAGGAACATTAAAATATATTAATGTTCTGATAAATACAATGTGGACTCTCTGGTGGACAGACTGTGCAACGCCATCACTAACAGGGACGTTGTAGAGCGTCCTCTGGTGGACAGACTATGCAACGGCATCACTAACAGGGACGTTGTAGAGCGTCCTCTGGTGGACAGACTATGCAACGGCATCACTAACAGGAACATTGTAGAGCGTCCTCTGGTGGACAGACTATGCAACGGCATCACTAACAGGGACGTTGTAGAGCGTCCTCTGGTGGACAGACTATGTAACGCCATCACTAACAGGGACGTTGTAGAGCGTCCTCTGGTGGACAGACTATGCAACGCCATCACTAACAGGGACGGTGTAGAGCGTCCTCTGGAGGACAGACTATGCAACGCCACCACCAACAGGGACATTGTAGAGCATCCTCTGATCATGGTTGACAGTTTATTATTTTTATTTATTTATCAGAATCATTTATTTTTTTATCTTTTTATCTGCAATTATAAATGCCGATACCAATAGTTGGGGAAATGCCTAATATCGGCCGAGAATATCGATAGGACACTGTTCCCACTGGTTTTGGACGTAAATGCTATTGCTTCCAATCAGAACTGCAGACACACTGACCAATACAGAACATATATTTCACTTTATTCTTTTCTTAAAACATTTAGGATATTATAACAACTATACTTAAATAACAGCTTTAAAATCTTACACCATGAGCCACTAATTCCCTACCATGACACATTCTTGAGACTTGAAATATTCTCACTTGAGATATTAAATATTCTGATATCTCTCTGAATTCTCTTGTTCTTGTCTTTGTAATACCTTAATTTTATGAAACAATCCGATCCCGCGTTCCTTTGTGGTTCGTATCCTATAATCTACTGGCTTTACCTCTGTGAGTTGATTCTGAAAGCAGTTATGAGATCTCGGAGAACAAAGTGACACAGAGCAGGGTTCAGTTCACAATGTTCTGAAGGTTTAATCAGACACACAGGAATATGTATTTTCTAACAATCGCTCCATTTGAGTCGATGAGAGTAGAAAGGGTCACCAGAGGAAGGTAGGATTGGTCCAAGGTAGATAAAGATGAGAGTGGCTTGGTTCAGTATTTCACAGAATGGAATGTAACAGATTCACAACGCTAATACAGTAACCTTGACTAATGGATCTGTTTTGCAGGTCCAAACATTTGATTATTGTTGAAAATGGCTATCTCATGTTATTATTATATGTTGAAGTGAATATATTGCATGTAATTGATTAACAGTAGCAAAGTGGCAAATAACTCAAAAATGATAGTGTATTGATTTTTAGGGGAATCCTGTAGTGACAATATCATAATGTGTTATCATTTGATAAATGTCTGTGGTGTCCTCCAGGCAGATTAAGGTCCACTACCGTGCCTAGTACTGTAGCAGAGCAAATCCAGCATGAAAAGGCTTATCAGAATCAGATGCAAACAAGAAACAGACACACAGAGAGACAATCTGCAACTGGCTCCCAAAGCTGATTCACATTCTGTCAGACGGCGAGGTAAAGTCACCATGTTGGTGGCCTTTATTTTGACATGACAGCTGGAACCCGGGCCCGCTGCGTCGAGGAGTAAACCTTTACATATGGGCACCCCCCTCTCCCAGCTGAGCTTCCCTAATCAACCGCCTTCTCGAAAAGGTCGGTGTTGCGATATTTGCACAAGTCCAAAAAGCTGTTGACATCCAAGTATTTAAAAGTAGGTGTGTTCCTTAGGGCTGTCAAAGTTAATGCAATAATAGCGTGTTAACGCAAATTCTTTTTAACATTGTAATTTAACTCAGGTTCTGTTATGATTGTTAGTATGGACCATAGACTGTAAAAATAAAGTGATGAGTGACAGCACTCACATTGGTTTGTGGGGTGGTGTTTTAAAGCCAGGAGAAAAAATTAAAAAAGTATTAGGGGACCACTAAGGTCTATATAAAAGAGACTTCAGATACAGTATTAGGGGACCACTAAAGTCTATATAAAAGAGACTTCAGATACAGTATTAGGAGACCACTAAGGTCTATATAAAAGAGACTTCAGATACAGTATTAGGAGACCACTAAGGTCTATATAAAAGAGACTTTAGATACAGTATTAGGGGACCACTAAGGTCTATATAAAAGAGACTTCAGATACAGTATTAGGGACCACTAAGGTCTATATAAAAGAGACTTCAGATACAGTATTAGGAGACCACTAAGGTCTATATAAAAGAGACTTTAGATACAGTATTAGGGGGCCACTAAGGTCTATATAAAAGAGACTTCAGATACAGTATTAGGGGACCACTAAGGTCTATATAAAAGAGACTTTAGATACAGTATTAGGGGACCACTAAGGTCTATATAAAAGAGACTTCAGATACGGTATTAGGGGACCACTAAGGTCTATATAAAAGAGACTTCAGATACAGTATTAGGGGACCACTAAGGTCTATATAAAAGAGACTTCAGCCAAAATTGCTTGACAGCCAAGCTTTGTTCCTTGCATGCACCAAGCTCCTCATGAAAACTCATGTCAGTGGTTTGCATTTAGTACTGGCAGGTCCATGCTGTCCTCTGCTGGACAATACTGAAATGCCATGCACCTTTCAGTGTTGTAATTTCATCTTGATTTGAATGTAGCATGGACATTCTTTAATGTTCTGTTATTATTTAGTTTTTGTTATTTAATTATGACTCAGTAAATGCAAACATGTGAAAACATTGCATTTCCCTTTAGTTCTTTATCTAATTTGTTTTTCTTTAGGCATCTTCCTTTGACATCTTCCATAGAGATAGTTTAGACAGATGACTAATAATTCGGAAACAAATATAGTAATAACATTGCAATCAAAGGGTGTTATTGAACACCTTGACACACCAATAAGCTTGTGTCAACATGGACGTACATGAGGCATGTGTATGATGTTACTGGGCTACTTTACCAAGGGGGTCAGCCTCTCCTCTCTAACCTTTATTTGACGCCACTTTACATTCAGCCATACCTTCTGCTCATTGTCTGTTGTTTGCTTGTTTGTTGTGTGTTTACTTGTGTGTTTGTTTGTTTTCCTTTTATTGTAGAAAATGCTGCTGTAATAAGGGAATTTCCCCGCTGTGGGATGAATAAAGTATAATCTAATCTAATCTAATCTAATCTAATCTAATCTAAGCGTAGCTCCTATGGCGCCATTTTAATGCAAACAGCAAATAACTTTACATCTGAAGCGTTTAAAGACTCTATTTGTCCGTTGTATATTTCTAAAGAAACACGACAATGTATAAAAGGCTCCGTTACCTTGTATCTCACGTTTTGGCTAGCATGTTAACTAGCATGTTAGTTAGCAGTAATAAGCCTGTGCCTATGTTAATGTTAACTAGCATGTTAGTTAGCAGTAATAAGCCTGTGCCTATGTTAATGTTAACTAGCATGTTAATTAGCAGTAATAAGCCTGTGCCTATGTTAATGTTAACTAGCATGTTAGTTAGCAGTAATTAGCCTGTACTTATGTCAATGTTAACTAGCATGTTACTTAGCCGTAATTAGCCTGTGCCTATGTTAATGTTAACTAGCATTTTAGTTAGCAGTAATTAGCCTGTGCCTATGTTAATGTTAACTAGCATGTTAATTAGCAGTAATAAGCCTGTGTCTATGTTAATATTAACTAGCATGTTAGTTAGCAGTAATTAGCTGTGCCTATGTTAATATTAACTAGCATGTTAGTTAGCAGTAATTAGCCTGTGCCTATGTTAATGTTAACTAACATTTTAGTTAGCAGTAATTAGCCTGTGCCTATGTTAATATTAACTAGCATGTTAGTTAGCAAAAATTAGCCTGTGCCTAAATTAATGTTAACTAGCATGTTAGTTAGCAGTAATTAGCTTGTGCCTATGTTAATGTTAACTAGCACGTTAGTTAACAGTAATTAGCCTGTGCCTATGTTAATGTTAACTAGCATGTTAGTTAGCAGTAATTAGCCTGTGTCTATGTTATCGTATACCTACGCTCTTAATCTCTGCTGATTGGGAATGATTGAGTTTCTCTTGCACAGCTACCAGAAGACTTACAACTTTCAGACAGGTTGGTCACGTCACATCTACGTCTTCAAGCTCAGTTGGAGGCCGCACAGTAACGCTCAGCATCACCGGGCAAGAGCTTCTAATAGACTTCACTTGTCTCCGTCCAGAGAAACGGGATCAGATGGTCAATTTCTTTAACTGTCCATGGTTACATTTTGAGAACAACGGCATCTGTTGGTCCATTTCTTTAACTGTCTATGGTTACATTTTGAGAACAACGGCATCTGTTGGTCCATTTCTTTAACTGTCTATGATGTTTACCATAGACCGAATAGAGTTACACCCATTCTGTGACGTCAAACGTCTGCGCCGAATTAAACCACGTGGGGAAATTTTTTGCAGAGATAGCAAAACATCCGCAGTGACGCTTGTTAGTCTGTCAGTGAGCATGAAAAATACTTTTTTTGTTTCTTTTTGACATTAAAAAAAAAAAAAAAAGTCTCAGGAAAAAAAGAGTCACCTTTTCTAGACCATGCCCAACGAGCCCGACCCTCCTCCGGCTAAAAGATTCAAGCCGGGGTCTGTTTTTTTCCGTCAACATAAGAATAAACCTGGAATGCTGCTGCCTAGAAAGGGACATGGAAGCACTCCGATAGACGTCCAGAGGAAACAGCTTCCGATCTACCAGGCGAAACCTCAGCTCCTCAACCAACTGAGACAGCTTCACAACGCTA
>JABXJD010000969.1:0-129147 GCA_013375575.1 Percina caprodes | reverse complement strand
TTTGCCTCAGGCCTCGGAGATACTGGCTAAAATGTCAGAGATGGTCCATAGCCGTCTGAAACAGGGTCAGGCAGTTCCTCAGAACAACCCTGCGGCCTTCTTCCCATCTGGACCAACTGCACCTACATCCGCAGCCACTCCCCCTCATAAAGGAGCCACCTGCTTTGAGTGTGATATCACCTTCAACAACATTAACAACTTCTATGCACATAAGAGGCTGTACTGCTCCAGTAGACACCATGGAGAGAGTGCCACCTCAGCTTCAGGCCCTGGATCGACAAGGGATGCAGCCCCAGCCTCAATGCCTTCCAGTGGGGCACATGGCTCGTCTGCATCTCCTCAGGGTGAAGCAGCAAGTCGAGCAGCCTCTGCTTCTCCTACTGACTCTGAACCCTCTGCAGGAAGTGGAGTAACAGAATCCAGGAAGATGGTGGAGGTGAAGACTGAAAACCCAGTGGTGAGAGAGGGAATATCATCCTCCTCTGAAGGGGAGAGTGGAGGTGGAAGTGTGGGAGGAGGAGGTGGAGGAGGAAGAGCAAGTGAAGGCAGCCAAAGTCCTGCTAGTGGTTCTGCAGAGGACCAAGAAGACGATCCCAATAGAACCTTCTGCGTGGCCTGCAACATTCGCTTCAGTCGTCATGAAAACTACACTGTTCACAAACGCTTCTACTGCGCATCACGCCATGACCCATCGAACCACCGAGCTGTACATATGGCCAAGGCAACCACCACAGCAGCCTTCCTTCCCCAGCCCATTCGCACACGCAAGAGGAAGAAGATGTACGAGATTCACATGGCCAGAACTGAAGCCTTAGCCAATGCCGCTGCTGCTGCTGCTGCAGCTGCAGCAGCCACTGCTGCTGCCTCTGCACCATCCCCTTCTGTTCTGGGCTTGGCAGTGAAGCAAGAAGTTTCTCCCAACAGGGCTGCCAGCTCCAGCTCTGAAGGAGATGGCCCAATTGACCTCAGCAAGAGGCCCCGTCTGAGAGAGGTTTCACGGCATAGCAGTAGCAATAGCAGTATTCTCCCTGCCCTGCCTCTTACTGACTACCACAAGTGCACCGCTTGCAGTATCAGCTTCAACAGCATTGAGAACTACCTGGCTCATAAAACCTACTATTGCCCTGCCACCACCCTCCAGCCCCACACCTTGGAGCAGCTTCACAGGCTCAAGAGATCTGCCTCCACTTCTCCCAAAAGCAAGCCTCAGCAGGAGCGCCCCGAGCTTTTGCACCCTATGGAGGCTAAAGCTCTACCCGCTGAGTGGGTTGCTCAGGCTCAAGGCACATCATCTAGTTCTCACCCTTCTGCCTTACCGGCCTCTGATGCCACATCTTGTCCCAATACAACCCCCACACTTGCAGCCACCCCAGTAGCTGGGGCCAAAGGTGTATGCGCTGGTTCCTCTCAGGTGGTCTGCCCATACTGCCCTAACAGGCTTATCACCAATGACCTGATGGAGCACTTCAAGACTACCCACGGTCTGGTTGTAACCATTCAACCACCCCAGCCAGGCATTGCAGTCAGTCGCAGCCCCAGCCTTAGTCCCAGACCTGCTGCAACCACCTCCACCACCCCGACTAGCCAGCCCAGACTGGTCTCTCGTGTTCACAGAGACCGCATCAACGGCAGACGGGAGTGGGACAACTTCTCCTGTCTCCCCACCTGTCAACGGCAGCCCTTCAGGTGGGGTTGGGTCTTTGGCCTGTTCACCTCTGCCGGTGTCTCCCCAAGGGCTCCCTCTCTGACTTTATCACCTGTGCCTGAGGTCCTGAAGGGGCGGTGGGTTCCTCCCATCTTCTAGACAAGAGTGTCCCGATCATAGCCTCCACACCCCAGCCTGCCCCAATCCCCAGCCCTAAAACCACAGTAATCTCCCCAGTCCTGAACGGTAACTCCGCTTCTGTCGCCTCTGCAACATCAAGTTCAGCAGCCTCTCCACATTCATTGCTCATAAAAAATACTACTGCTCCTCCCACAGTGCCGAACATGTCAAGTGAGCTGAGCATTTCACTTCTTCATCTTTCTCTGAGTGGAGGCTTTTCGTTGTCAGTATGGCGCTGAACTGGCATGGCCATGAATGACAATGAATGACTGTTACTCACCTGGCAGGGCTTGATGCCTAACTGCTCCAGAGCAGAATTTGCAGGTGGTGTTACTAACATACATTAACTGATATTTCTCCTCTAATGGGTCAAAGTTTGTAGTACACTAAGAGCTGAGACAGATGCTACCTGCACACACTCGTGTGCCCTTGTCCCCTAGATCACTCTCTTCATACCCCGGTCCCCAATTCAACATCCACCACTCCCAGGTCTCACAGTATGTGGCATCATGAGGGCATTAAAACATTTCTGTCTCTTTTCTGTTTCAGTGTAGAACTGTCAGTACCTAGATTCTGACTGTTGGAGGCATTTCTGACTGCTGATAATACAGGATGATTATTATGATGATTATTATGATGATGTGATGATGATGATGATGATGATGATGATGATCTCCAGTCTTCTCTTGAGCTCTTAATGTTCCAGACCTAAACAGAGGAATCGTTTCTCTTGTGTGCAAAAGACTTGATCATTGTTGATGTTTTTATTATCTGTGCATAGTGTATGATGTCTGAAAAAAAGAATTCTATAATGCTTTTGGTTTCAACACTGGCTCTTTTTTGCTTACTAGAGAAGCAAAAGCGTTTTTAGCTGAAAAACAAATATGTGGTATCAATGTTACTAATTACTGAAGGATAATATTTCAAAATAGTTTTTTTCTTCTTTTCTTTCATATACACAAATTTTTATTTTCTCTTTAAAATGCAAGGGAGATAAAAAAAGTGAAATATTTATCTTTTTGTCCTCACTGATTTCATGTCAACAGAAAACTACCTACCTGGTGTTTGAGAGTACTTGTGTTTTTATTTGTATATTTTTCATACTGTTGGAAGGAACTGGGTGTGTTGAAGTGCATTTTCTAAGTGTAGATATATAATATCTTCTCACAGTAATCACTGAGATCACACTGAACTTTATTACGTTTGCATTTTGTGATACATTGTGTCACAGTTGGTTTATCTCTTTATGTAGTCTTTAATTGATGGTGAGTTCTGAAAAACCAGCACTGTTCATTTGATCCCCTCTTGTACCTTGCTGATGAGCAACATAATTAGTTTAGAACAGTTTCCTCACTAACAGCTTTTCACATGAGGACGTTAAAGGGGCGCTTCTGATACTGTTGTTTTATTTTTGTGAGAACATTGTAGCCTTCACATTTTAGGTTACAAAATCCAAATCTTGCGGCTCCATACCATGCAAAGTATGACCATCACGGACACTCTGCTTTACGTTATTTGTTGCACACTGTCATTTCAGACATATACTAAGGAATACAAAAAACACAAAAAATGCTTTGGTGTCTAATACACATCTTAAAAGATGTTATTTTTCTTTTAAATTATTGTGTTTCAGTCCGGCAATGAAGGCATAGCAGGGAATAGTCACATCTTAGTACAACACCTCACACAGTAGCTAGAGTAAGCATGTATGTAATACCCACTTAATGTGGCCCGTGATGTGTTTAAGAGAGGGACTATGCCTTTCCACTCTTACGTTATTGCTCTCTCACTCATGCACACATACACAGACGCCATGTTCCCATGCTGCTGTTGCAGTTGCAATACAGTGTTAGTTAGAACTGTGAAATGCTTTTTTTCAATTATGAATTATTATTATTAATATGATGCAAAGTTACCAATGTACAGTAAGGATCATCTTAAGTTGTTTAGGGCCCAAACTTTATTTTAATTTTAGCTGCCAATAGCCAATATTGCATTCAGATGCTGAATTTGTAACAAATGTAGTTGTTTTCCTCCCCCAAATTCTAAGAAATTTGGACGTTTATGATATGCTGGGATAATTAGTATTGGGTCACAGCAGTTTTGTTGCAAGTTCTGAGCCCAATCCTCCCAATGCTAATGTCAGTCAAAATGTAACACACGCACGCACGCACGCACGCACGCATACGCACGCACGCCGCACGCACGCACGCACGCACACACACCTAATCAAAGTCTTCACTCTCAGCAGTGGTTGTGATAAACACTGTCATACCTTCTAAAGATTGTTTTTTATGGGGGCAAAAGAACAAGCTGTAAACATAACACTGACATATCAGCGTATTAAAGTGTTATAGTGACTGTGGCAATGCAGGCTCCTTATTCATTGATTGTTCACCCCATCTGTCCATTCCCAAAACTGGAACCCAAATGTAAAAGTGTAGGATTTTTTAAACCTAATTCAAAATTCCTGGTTGAGTTGTGTGTTCTGTTTTGGTTTGGAGCAGCACTGTACCAGACCCATCTTTCTACTAAGTGTTTACAATAGTGCCGGCCTATCTCTCTCAGTTCAAAAGGAGAAGAAAGTCACAGAGTCATGTCAACTAGTCACAAATTAAGTAACCGAGCGCTGGAAATCATCCTTTGAACTTACTTCAACTGCACTGTGTTGTATAAAAATGTGCTGAATGTTTTAGTTTTAGGGATTTTTTGTAATCTATTTATGTTTTACAGAACCTTTCCCCATCTAAAGTCCGTCACCTTGAAGGTCTTTCTGAAAGATTTTAACCTCACATTTTCTAGTTGATAACACATTTTCTCAATGATTCCTCTTATGTCCAAAATGGAGAAAATCAAAGTGAATGTCAAAACTTTTATTTCCATATTTTTCATTTCATTTCAGTTCCATTACACTCTTATCCAAACTATGCATGGGAAATAAAAAAGTTCTGAGAGACACTGATGGAGCATGTGAGTGTACTTTATTTCTAGTGGCTTCAATCTTTTTTACGCCTACGCACAACTCTCGTCATGTTCCATGGGTGGAAATCCTTGACTTTTGTAGGTGCTTGATTCCCAGTGTAGTCACTTAAAAATCACTTCGTTTCATAAGGAAGTTTCCAGTGTGCTGTTTGTGTGTGATACTCTTAAATAAAGGCTAAGTGAATCATCAGCTTTCCTTATAAAAGTAAAGTGCATGAGAACTAGTTCCTGTAAGAAAAAAAGTCAGCTCAGAGATCCAAGGCTGCCCCAATAATGGCAAAGTGCAAAAAAAAAAAAACCACTGGTACCTTTAGTTTGCACGGAGACTAAATTAATTGATGCGCATTTCCAACCAACTTTCTCACCCTGCATATATCCTTCAATCATGTGATGTGAATTAATGTCTCCTTGTATTTAGTTATTGTGTACTGGCAAGCCCGGATTACCCAATGAGCATTATGGGCACAGGCCCAGGGGCCCATACAGAGTCTTGATAATTATCTAATCAGAATTAAAAAAAAAAAAGTTGTTTACAAAAAGTCAAGTCTCGTCATAATGTGTTGTATATTTCAATTGGATGATTGGGAGAAGGCCGCATGCACTGTGTAGATTGGCTAATGGTAAAGGTGGGTGGTCAGGTTGTTAACTGATTTAAGATCAGTTTTCTAAGAACGAGGTTGAAAGAGTGAAATTAATTTGTAACAGATCCCCTGTCAGATTGGTTGTATCGGCGACTCAATGTGTTGAAACGGAAGCGAACGAAGCGGCTGTTGTAAAAAATGTCCCGCGAATAAATTTTTTTAAAGAGTCAAGAATGATGAAGAGGAGGATGTCGATGAGCTCGCCAACGTTAACCTTCTACCAGCTAAGCTCAGCCACAGCTAACGGTAGCTAACGTTACCTTTAGCAAAGTTATTTTTATTTAAAGATTATTTTATGATAGGACAGCTAGGTGAGAAAGGGGAGAAAGAGAGGAAGACATGCAGGGCATTGTCGTGTAACTTCTCAGTAGGCTACATGTACGCCCGCTCCACCACTGAGTCAACCCGGCCACGTTACCTTTAGCAAAGAGATGAGATCATCAAGACTACAGAACAAGGTATGACAGCTGACGAGGAGCTGCACTTTGAGGATTTGATCCTGCAAAGAAAAAGATATAAAGAAGAACTTTCAAAGGTAAGCTTAAGCTTATGCTATCTGTAAATTGAGTAGGCTAATATAATCTGTTGTGACCGTGTGACCAGATAATATTCATATTTTGTATATAGACCTGTGTGAAACATAGCTAGTTGTCAAGTGCAGGATATGTTGGCTGTTGCAGTTTGTGAAGTTGCCAGCTGAATATGTGACTGTTGTTTTGCAACCTGCACTCATCTGTGAGGTGTGATGGCATTGTTGTATCTTCTGGCAATCACGTTTCACAATTACTATTGCGCTTTCTGCTTGGGTGACTTTCAGCAAATCGCCATAGTCGTGAGCCACACAATGCTTTGGTATGATTTTCATTTAACATTGTCATGTGATGTGTGAGTTAGATGGCAGTATTTGCTCTATTGAACTGGAAAGCCATACTTGATGCCTGCTCAGCTGGACTGTCCTTCATCTTTTAACCAATAGTGATTTGGCATGTCAAATCGCACACCGTGTGTGTGTGTGTGTGTGTGTGTGTGTGTGTGTGTGTGTGTGTGTGTGTGTGTGTGTGTGTGTGTGTGTGTGTGTGTGTGTGTGTGTGTGTGTGTGTGTGTGTGTGTGTGTGTGTGTGTGTGTGTGTGTGTGCGCGCGCACTTGTTTTTATATCCTGGTGGGGTCCCTGACCTGACATATGACTCACCCCATGGGGACCGGTTTTTCCCGTGGGGACCGAAACTCGGTCCCCAGAGGCACAAGCATTGGAATCAATAGAAAACAGCCTGCTGATAGGCCTGGTGCAATTTTCTTGAAAAAAAAAAATGGTCCCCATCGGTCTGATTTTCACACAAAGTGTGTGTGCCCTAGTGGTCAGAGGGGGTATTACAGTGTGTGAAACTGCACTGGTGGGGTCTTTCACCTGACAAAGTGTGTAAGTGTGTATATCATATAAGCTTCATATTTTGTGATTATCTTTGGTCTTTTCACTTTAATGTGATCAGAACTTTAATGTTATTAAATTAGTTTTACCAAAATCTCATTTAATCATTAAACGTCCTTTGAAAAAGGTTTTATTCTTTGAAAAAAACACTATAAGCATATCAATTAATAATTATAAGTATGAACAATTATTTGTAATATGATAATACTATTATATATTTGTTTATGTACACATATGAGCATATATACACATGTATTTAGGTTTTATTCTTTGAAAAAACACTATAAGCATATAAATTAATAATCATAAGTATGAACAATTATTTGTAATATGACTTATTATTTACACATATGTGTATATACACATATATACATGTGTATTTATATGTTTTATTTTATTACAGTATTTCTTTTTCTCTATAATTGATACACTACCAGGAAATTCATAAGGAGCAGACATTAAAAACCTTTTAACATAGTAGATACTTGGACACTAGATGAGTCTATGGGTATAAATTAATTAAAATTAACCAATGTATCATTTTGGTGAACAGGTGCCACATGCACATTTAAAAATGAGCTCCACAGCTAAAGATGATGGAAGAGATCCGGCCTACGTGTGTGGACCTGATTGGTGTTACCTGGAGCAGAGATGTGTGTTAACACCTTAACCCTACAACCTTAGTATGATCCATATAGAGGGTTACATGCTATTATCATCTCAACTTAAATCATATTACAATAAGGTTATCTAACGATAAGTCTTGTTCATTTAGTTTGTTATAACACTTTATTTTTTAAGGGTTTTAATCCGTGTTTAGGGATCCTAATACCGATAGACACGCTGCTTTGTATAAACATGTCCATGGTGCACTCATTAAGATCTCATCTGATCATTCCTGTCTTTCACTCATCTCTGAATGTAGTTTAAAACTTTACAGCCAATTTATTAAATAGTTAGATTTTATTTGGGCTTGAGGGCGTAAATATAGTTAATAGATACGGCCATGCAAGCTGAAAGTTCAGTTATCAACAATTATCTCCAGTTCACTCCATTATAAAGATATGGATTGGAGCAGACTGTCACGGAGAGGGTGACCAACCAAACCCTGATAAATGACGTTCAGGGCCCTTTCACAGCAGTGTGGCCCTTTCCCTGCAGTGTGGCCCTTTCCAAGCAGTGTGGCCCTTTCCCAGCAGTGTGGCCCTTTCCCAGCAGTGTGGCCCTTTCACAGCAGTGTGGCCCTTTCACTGCAGTGTGGCCCTTTCCCAGCAGTGTGGCCCTTTCCCTGCAGTGTGGCCCTTTCACAGCAGTGTGGCCCTTTCACTGCAGTGTGGCCCTTTCACTGCAATTTGGCCCTTTCACTGCAATTTGGCCCTTTCACTGCAATGTGGCCCTTTCCCTGCAGTGTGGCCCTTTCCCTGCATTGTGGCCCTTTCCCTGCAGTGTGGCCCTTTCACTGCAGTGTGGCCCTTTCCAAGCAGTGTGGCCCTTTCCCAGCAGTGTGGCCCTTTCCCAGCAGTGTGGCCCTTTCCCAGCAGTGTGGCCCTTTCACTGCAGTGTGGCCCTTTCCCAGCAGTGTGGCCCTTTCCCTGCAGTGTGGCCCTTTCACAGCAGTGTGGCCCTTTCACTGCAGTGTGGCCCTTTCACTGCAATTTGGCCCTTTCACTGCAATTTGGCCCTTTCACTGCAATGTGGCCCTTTCCCTGCAGTGTGGCCCTTTCCCTGCATTGTGGCCCTTTCCCTGCAGTGTGGCCCTTTCACTGCAGTGTGGCCCTTTCCCTGCAGTGTGGCCCTTTCACTGCAATGTGGCCCTTTCACTGCAATGTGGCCCTTTCACTGCAGTGTGGCCCTTTCACTGCAGTGTGGCCCTTTCACTGCAATTTGGCCCTTTCACTGCAGTGTGGCCCTTTCACTTTAGTGTGGCCCTTTCCCTGCAGTGTGGCCCTTTCCCTGCAGTGTGGCCCTTTCCCTGCAGTGTGGCCCTTTCCCTGCAATGTGGCCCTTTCACTGCAATGTGGCCCTTTCCCAGCAGTGTGGCCCTTTCCCAGCAGTGTGGCCCTTTCACAGCAGTGTGGCCCTTTCACTGCAATGTGGCCCTTTCACTGCAATTTGGCCCTTTCACTGCAATTTGGCCCTTTCACTGCAGTGTGGCCCTTTTACTTTAGTGTGGCCCTTTCCCTGCAGTGTTGCCCTTTCCCTGCAGTGTGGCCCTTTCACTGCAGTGTGGCCCTTTCCCTGCAATGTTGCCCTTTCACTGCAATGTGGCCCTTTCACTGCAGTGTGGCCCTTTCACTGCAATTTGGCCCTTTCACTGCAGTGTGGCCCTTTGACTGCAGTGTGGCCCTTTCACTGCAGTGTGGCCCTTTCACTGCAATGTGGCCCTTTCACTGCAATTTGGCCCTTTCACTGCAGTGTGGCCCTTTCACTGCAATTTGGCCCTTTCACTGCAGTGTGGCCCTTTCCCAGCAGTGTGGCCCTTTCCCAGCAGTGTGGCCCTTTCCCTGCAGTGTTGCCCTTTCCCTGCAGTGTGGCCCTTTCCCTGCAGTGTGGCCCTTTCCCTGCAGTGTGGCCCTTTCCCAGCAATGTGGCCCTTTCCCAGCAGTGTGGCCCTTTCCCAGCAGTGTGGCCCCAGCCTAATGGCAGGTTAAGGGGGGACTGCGGACTACGGCTGCAATCTGCTCCTAATTAGTTAGAATGGGTTAAATGCTGAGCGTATATTCCTTGTATCTGTACATGTACAGAGATATATTATATTTTGTATACAACATAATATTCTATTTGTCATGTTAAATATCTTAAGCCAATATTTCAGTCCAAACCTAAAGCAAGTGAACAACACAACCATAAAACAGCATATAATTCTTACTAGTCCAAGAGCAAGATGCCCAACTCACAGTCTGTCAGCAGATTAATATTTCGAAGCTCTCAACAACATAAAAACAGTCAGAGATTTACCCTTGCTTGGTCACTCCCTCCGTTTGTCTTCTTAGCTTTCTCAGTGTCTTCTCTTCTGTCTCCCAGTCTCTGCCATGACGTCTGAGAGGCTTCTGAACCCGGTTCTGATGCCCACTGGCACGGCTCTGGTTCTGGCATGACATGAGCGTTTCTTTGCACCAGCATTTATTTCCCCCATGCACTGGCCCTAAAACCTCTTCCTCCCACCGGGATGTGCTAGCAGGGTGAACAGCAACATTCCCCCGGTGCTTCAAGCTCTCAATCCTGGCAGCATGGCTAACTGAGCTAACTAGCTGATGGTAACTAGAGTTTACAGTTACTGCAGCAACAAGAAAAGCTTTCTATCCATCAGGAAACTCTAAACAGAGAGCTGAGGGAAAGAAGCTGGAGGACATAATATACCAATATTGACTGATTGATCCGAATGAAAACACAATAACTGAGCCTGCTAAGTTAACAGTGCTCTGTTAGCCAATACAAAGTGAGTCTGCAGTTAGCAGTGCTCTCTGAGCCTATACAAAGTGAGTCTGCAGTTAGCAGTGCTCTCTGAGCCTATACAAAGTGAATCTGCAGTTAGCAGTGCTCTGTTAGCCTATACAAAGTGAGTCTGCAGTTAGCAGTGCTCTCTTAGCCTATACAAAGTGAGGTTTCAGTTAGCAGTGCTCTCTGAGCCTATACAAAGTGAGTCTGCAGTTAGCAGTGCTCTGTTAGCCTATACAAAGTGAGTCTGCAGTTAGCAGTGCTCTCTTAGCCTATACAAAGTGAGGTTTCAGTTAGCAGTGCTCTCTTAGGCTATACAAAGTGAGGTTTCAGTTAGCAGTGCTCTCTTAGGCTATACAAAGTGAGGTTTCAGTTAGCAGTGCTCTCTGAGCCTATACAAAGTGAGTCTGCAGTTAGCAGTGCTCTCTTAGCCTATACAAAGTGAGGTTTCAGTTAGCAGTGCTCTCTTAGGCTATACAAAGTGAGGTTTCAGTTAGCAGTGCTCTCTTAGCTTATACAAAGTGAGTCTGCAGTTAGCAGTGCTCTCTGAGCCTATACAAAGTGAGTCTGCAGTTAGCAGTGCTCTCTTAGCCTATACAAAGTGAGTCTGCAGTTAGCAGTGCTCTCTGAGCCTATACAAAGTGAGGTTTCAGTTAGCAGTGCTCTCTTAGCCTATACAAACTGAGGAGGCCGTTAGCATTGCTAGAAATAGTACAATGGAACCGGGCCGGGTTCTAAGCTTGCAATGCCCATTTCATTGCTCAGTCTGCTCCACTAACACCAGTAAGAGAGAGCGGTGTCCCTCCTGATGAGTAAACTTGGTTGCTGTACACAGCCTGCCTGTACTGTAGCCTACTGGTGGAAGTCACACTTTTAGTGGTTCTCTCTCTCTCTCTCTCTCTCTCTCTCTCTCTCTCTCTCTCTCTGTGCTTTGCTTTGCTTTCTCTTTCTCTCGCAGTGAGATTTATTTGTAATAAATCCGTTAATGCCGGCAATAACATTACTTGCAAGTTGCATCCAGTAACTTAGTGGCTAACATTCGTTAGCTGACAGAGACGGGTAGCTGCTGTCAGCTAGCTGCAAGTTTCTGTACTGTAACTCTAGTTCAAGATTTTTCACAGTTTTAGTTAGTTTATTTCGCCAGGTTTTATCTTCTCTGTCTTGCACAGACTTCTGGTTGTTAAACTTTGCAACCTCAATGTCACTGTTTAGGAGTAACAGTCAATAAGGGCAAGCTCCATGTGTCTCATGGGCCTGCTCCTCGTCCCAGTACTTCCTATGCAGCTGCCTCGTAGCACAGTTGCCCAAACCAGCAGTACCCCCCCGATCCGATTACCCCAGCACCAAGTTTACAACCCAAGGCAGTGTTCTGGTGCAGGTAGTATAACTCACAGTAGCAACGACATGAACAGCCTTGCATTGACTCAGGGTAACGTTGGCCAGACTCTATGAGACTATAATATGACAGAAGAGAGGTGGTGGTGACAGGTGACAGTTATAGTCACATTCTAATTTAATATTTAAATAATAATATCCACAATAAAATAGGCCCTCCAGGTTTGACTGCCTGCACATATCAAGGCAGTTGCTGTGGAGCACAGCACAGGAAACGTTATCCTTCACCAGCAGCTAGCTCAGATAACCACATTTCTTTTGCTTAACAGTTAAGAAAGCCACACAATAAAACAAACTAACCGATTGAGGCAGAGATAAAGCTGCCACTTGTGTTTTGTGATGTAAAATTACTGTTTTGGTCAAAAGAGTCTATTGGCTTTAAAGAGAGCAGAGATAACGGCGTCAGTTCCTCATCGTAAATGGTTGTCTGGCATCAAGGAAAAGTGCTGAACATATTCTAAGTATAGTGGGGATACAAAGCTGATTTTAAAATCTGCAGCGTTTGAGATGAACGGCTTCTGTCCGTGTCACCAGCTATCAGTTTATTAGTTTTATTTCAGGCTTTTGTGTATAAGGTAATGAATAGTTACTATGGTTTAAAGCTTTAAATGATAAGAAAACAGGGCCTGAATGCAACACCGCTCAATTCAAAATTCCTAAATGTAAACTCCGGCAAAACCATTAACCCTATAATTAAGGATATTTAAAGTGTATACAACTATTTTTCTTTTGGATGAAATTATAATTTAGTGAAACACAATTCAGCAATACCATACACTAGATTTATACCCAGCCCACAGTGAATCAAAGAGGTAAGGGAGGAATACACCTTTCCTGACTCCCCCGGTCCCCAGCGCACCCTGTGCCTGCCTCCCTCCTGTCCCAGTCACCAGGATTCAGCTGCCGATCGTTAGAACACACTGTTCCTGACTCGTCCGGTCCCCACCTTACCTATGCCCATCCCCCACCCACACGGTGCCTGAGTGGCTGAGTGGGCGGCTCCACCTGCACGTGCAGTTAGTAGGAATGAGCAGAGCACAGGCTGGCAGCAGCACAGACAGACGGTGCTACAGACACTAATGGCCAAAGAAACGGATGGAAACTAACGTTAGGTAAGTAATGTAACACTGTTTTAGTAATTATTAATTAGACTAAGCACTGTGGTTAATGTGTTTGCAGTCTATCTTTTGCAGTTCATTTTTATACTAGCTAGCATAGTTTGCCAGTGCTAACAATAGCTAGTTAGCTTCTCACGGGCTAGTGTTACAGTATTAGCATAGCAAATTTTAAACTTTTGAGCTAGTATTTCATCATGTTTTTGGTTATGTACTGCTTTTTGCTGCTGTCACTTGGCTGGTCTCAACTTTTATATAGTTATACTATATAGATGTAGACACCGAGTGTTCAGACTAGGTTTAATATTTGACGCTGTGGTAATAAGACTGGGCTGGGTAGACACAGCGTAGCTTTTCCTCACAGGGCAACATGTGTCTGAATGTACCAGTCAAACAGTCAAATGTGAAGTGGTGGAAACAGACTTATTACACTTCTACAGGCTGCTTTGTGTTAAGTTTCAGTCTGACTTTGGTTGCTGTTATTTTAAATCTGAGGAGGCATTGCTTCTGTAAAGATCTGTTTTCATCATTCATCAACATCTGCAGTGCTGTCTGTTCTGCACATGGTCACAATTAACCTGGTTAATTAACTGCAGGTAAACAGACTTATAAGAATCCATAAACATCATTCAAGCCTAATTTATCATCTATTTAACCATCTCTTAAGAAAGGGAGATTTTTTTCTCTGTATAGGTTTAAGCATGGACTTGATTTCGTTATCTCCACAAGCTGCAAACATAACCTTATTTGTTACTCAATGAAACTTAACTGTAGAGTGGCTACTGGGCACCCTTCAAATTAGACATATGAAATGATGTAAAGAACAATGGGATGCAGATGTTACATGGACTGGTTGTGTTTAACCACTTGCAGGCAGAGTGCAGCATATGTCAGGCTGAAGGAACGCTTACAACGCGGGAGGGAACATCATAATGCATCTTTATCTGGGAACATGGAGGACCTACAACACCAATGCCAGGTAATAAGGTGGAATTTTAAATGTGACACAATAATATAATATTCATACAAACATAAAAATTCACCTGTCTTTTCAATGGGGCTTCTTACACTTTATGTTTTAGTTTTTAATAAAGAAAACGGTGTGTCAGAGGGTAGTGCCCTGGCTCTTTAGCTCTTTGTGAAATCAGGTCAACAGTAACCGAGTAGCATGATTAAGGGGAGATAGACAACTTTTTAAAACATATGCACTATGAAGAATAGACAACAGCCAAGATTATGGAAAAACCTATTTATCTGATTTACTGCTCATTTTATTTCTATAAATTTGACTTTTTTAAAACAATGTCTGAGTTGAAAATGTATCTGGATGTTACGTAAGGGCCCTGTTCATGTTGTACAGACATATTAATATTGTGTAAATGTGTATATATGTATGTGTGTGTGTATATATATATATATATATATATATATATATTTATTGTGTGTCTGTTAAGAGAAGTACACGTAGCTGTAGCTACTCAGTGTTGCCTGCACCAATTCAGGTCGGAGGGTTTTCAATCAAAAATATTCGCATATTAATAGAGATCACGATTAACATAACATTTCTCCTCTCTCCTTTTAAGTAAGGGATGAACATAAAGTATTCCTGATTAAACATAATCAGCCAAACATAATTTAAACAAACTAAACGCTAAATTAAAAAAAATGATGTTAAAATAGTCTGGAAAAAGCCATAATTTATCCCACAATGCTCACATTTGGTGATTGGCGAGTATGGAATCCAGTCTACTACCTAAAGGCCGTTCTCAAAGTGACCGACCACAACACTAGAACACATGTTGACATGCAGCAGCTCTGCCGAGAACTACAAACATGGCAGCAAACTGAAGTAGAGCCCTGCTGACTGCTTCACCTACAGCACTGGGATGTTCTTTTGACAGTCTAGTTTGCATTCTCAGATGAGGTGACCATTGGTTGATTGTTGTACAGTGGATGATGATTTATAATAGTGTGGATGGAGTATTTGCAGAACGTTCTTTCCTGGTTTTTCACAGTGGAAACCTACATCGTTTCGTTTCATAAACTATTTATTCTTCTTATAGGAACCTGAAGATCCAACAGAGGACAGCGGCCCCCTGATGAGCCTGGTAGTGTTGAACCTGCTTCCAAAGGTAACCCACAGACTGAAGCCATGACACCTGATTCGCACACGCCTGGCATGGTATGTACCTTTGTCACACAGAACTACTAAACAGTAGGAGTTGGAAGTTGGGAGTGTTCAGACCTTCAGACTGCAGCGTTTTTTCCTGCTGGGATTTGTTTAGTCTCATTGATACAACATATCCAGAAGTAGGAATGTTGCCACAAGGTAGAGATCCCATCGAGAGACTGGGACTCCTGGTCTAACATTCCTTCAGTAACACTAGATGTGCCCACTGTAGCTCCAAATGTGCTGCTAATTTGGGATAAAAATATCCACTAAACAACAGATGTGGCCCAAAAACAGGTATTTCATACAGTAAATGAAGTGGAATATAGACCCAGCCATTTTTAATAATTTAGGCCCTGTTTTAAAAATATGTTTGTAGTTAGTTTTGATGAGTGTTATTCTCAAAGATGATAAACAATCAGTCTATACAGGAGCAAATAAATAACCAGATAACTGGCAAAGCAGCCAATAAGTCAATTATTGCCAGTTAACTGTCCATTTTGCATTGATATACTCATCTATAATTTTGGCAGAACCCTCAACATCAAAAAGAAAAAAGGAAACTGATTTTGACAGGACCTTAAAACAGGTATTTCACAAACTTAATGCACTTCTTGCTGTTCTGAGAGCTCCTCCTTCAGCCCCTCCTTCCATATAGTAACCTGTATGAGAACTAGTTCATTTCAATCATCGCATTCTTGATTATGATCCCAATCTTGTTGTACAGTTGCAATTTTAGATTTTTTATGAGAATGACAGTCCCGTTTTCTTTGTAAGCCCTTGATGACAGACTGATATTCAAGGCTCTAGCTAGCTGCATCAACATGAACTCAAGTTAAGTTTGTATATGAATAAAACTGAGCACCTCATTTCAGAGATTGAGAGAAAATGGTGCCAATAGTTTAGCCTTCTGCTAATTATAGCCTTTGGTTTCTAAGAAGAAGTACAATAAGTAGTTCTCTAAGTAGTATAAATACACTTTGGGCAAGTTAAAACTGAGTAGCAAATTTTAAAATGGACTCAGCAGTAGTTTTGTCTGTTTCCTTGACAGTAACGTTAGGTGCTGGCCGGTGTGTTACCTGACACTGAGCGTGGTATCTGCCACTGAGAGATAACACAGGTGATAACCTGGTTACTAAGGGATAAGTAAATACAGGGATTAAAGTTTCGCACTGCTACGACGGATTTCCGGTAATTTGCTTTTAGAAATGCCGTATTGGAGATCGATGCAGAACCGATGAGAAAAAAATGGGGGGATAAGGCTGATAAGGCCAGTCTGTTGAACTTTTTGGCGTATGAGCGACTGTGAGCTCTATGTGTGAGGGAGATGAGAAGTGTAGGCCCGATGCGGCGTCAGCCCCAAATGTATTTTGAAAAGTTGGCTGACAAATGTGAAACCAGACAACAGCCTATGTAAACCCCCGAATCATAAGTTGCCTTATTTCATTGTGCTTCCAGTAATTGATGCTCTGTGTTGTGGACATGCTGCGGCATGTGATGCGTTTGTGTTCTTTGTATTTCTGCCATAGTTTTGGTTTTATTAAATGTGCTGGCACACATATAATTATAAAAATTAATCCCAAGGAGAATACATAGTTGAAAGCAATATAGAATGAGAACATTACTGCAATATATTCCATTATGTTTTTATATGTGGATTGTAATCTGTTTCCCTTTACATAAAGATATTTCCAGCAAACATTGATTCAGAACAAGTTAGAAATAGCAAATCACCAGAATACAGGAGATGAAGTCTTTGGCCTTTGGGTTGCCAGACCAGTTTAGATTAGGTCAAATGTTGGTTCTATTTAACCTAAAATAATCTAAGCTAAAATAATCATGCACTGGCTCTTAACAAGCTGGACACGCCAGTCCTGTTTGGCATTGCTTCAGCTTAGTTAAATTGGGGTTCTAGGTCCGGGTTCAGTTCTGAATCTCCTAGAAATGCCCCTGCAGTCCCCCCTTTACTCTGCTGTTTGCATCTTGTTGTACATTAAAAACAAATAGGGCGCGATAGTAAAAGAGGTGCTGTCTGTATAGGTAGATGTGAACAGCTTATGACTTCTCAGTCAACAATTTGTCTCACTTTAATCCCTGTAAATATAATCAGTGCTTGTGTTCTTTGTTTTCTGTTGTCAAGAACCTTCAGTTTAACATTTCACACATTAGTCAGTAAATCTGACGCTATAGAACATTACGTTACCAGGCTGTTTTTATTTTTTACAGGCTTTGACTTGGTGCAGAATATTTACTTTTAGGATATGTAAAAATTACACATTTGCTAATTGTCACTGGTTATTGAATAATCTTTAACATCGCCTTACTATGTCCCTAATTGTCTTTTTTGTCTGTTTCTATAGAAACCTCAAAGAAGAGGAGTTGGTCATTGGCAGAAGTCCAATCTGGTAAAGTAGCAGGGAAGTGGGGTGTGTTTCCTGTATTAAGACCTCACCAGAAGCACTTACAAAATAAAATGTGTTTCCTTCCACGGCCGTACAGGCTGCAGTGAGTTTAGCAGCGACTTGTCTGTCAAAGATCCATTAGTCATGATTGGCTAAACTGCATTTGATGTGTAGATGGACTTCACAGTGGTACTGTCAATGTGCCCACGCTACAATAAAGTATACTAAATACTTCACTTGCAAAATTCCAATTTGTATATCCTGTTACTCACGACGTGTTGCGTAGAATCAGCACTGGCCCTCTTGTGATTAGTCACTTTCAAGGCCCCCCCCCCACATGGAGCTCCCTAGTCTACCCATTGGTTGACAGCTATGGTTACAGGAAGCCCAGAGGTGGTGGACAGACAGAAGACCTGTTTTTCTGTCCTTATTAATGATAAGTAACCTTTTAGAGCGTGTTTCCCTCCAGAGCTCATACAGCAGACGTTCCTATGCATATGGCGACTGCTCTGGATGCTTCCTGCCTTGTTTTATACACAGGAGCCACTCTTTGCCTCGTCCCGTTTTGTTTTGTACTAATAGCTACCTTTACAACTCTCCATTGGTGAATTAGGGCGTGAAGATTAATATCTGCGCCTGTGAAATATAAATTGGTCTTCTTCATCCTCGATAAGATATAATCCTGACACTATGTCCGAGTCTCAACATCCAGCTGTAAGCTCTGTGCTTCCTACATCAATGCCATCATTCCCTCATGAATAGTGCACCTGTGCAGCTTCTCATAGCTGAAGTGTCATAAATAGTAACATTTGATAGGAACTGAGCAGACAACAACAGTTTTCTTCTCCTGTTCCACCAGAGTTATTGATATACAAATGGTCATTTAGCGAGGAAAGTATTCCTTACAGGGCTGACCCACCATCTGGGCTCTGGACTCTGGTGCTGATGCAACCAACTAGGTGATATTTGGACAGATTGTCTCAGAGAAGCAGAGGACAGAGACAGTTGTCCTCAGTGGACAGGAGAGAGTAGCAGAAAGACCGGTTAGCTTGGTTCCAAAGATAAATGTAGAATCAGATGCAGAGAGTTGCATGTACCAACACACAAGAACAAGGGCAGTCTTCCAGTAAATCCTCCATGGACTCTTCACACTGACCGGCAGTGACGGGGTTGGGGGGGGACGAGTTTTAACATAACATGTTGTTTTGGTTAGAGCTTCTGGTGAAGTCTTAATACAGCAACGCACCCGGCTCCCTGGTCCTTCACCACATTAGGGCATTCCAGAGTTTAGCTTCTTGTAAAGTTAAATTAGAGGCAGAATGAGTCTTGTAGGATGTAACTGGGTTAATAAAAAAGTAAATAAATGCAAAGGCTGTTTGATGATTTTGTGAAAATATGTAAAATAATAACACCATACAGTAAAAAGCAGTTTTGCAAAGCAGGTCACGTGTTTGTCATTGGAGATCGATTGACCAGTATTTCATTTAAAAATGATTTTATTTGCTATGTGTTCACTCATACTAAGTAAACGGACAGTAAAACTACGCATACAGGTGAAATCAGCTGGTTTAAAGTTTGGATATAAAGAATCTTCTCTAATGTGTTGTTTACAACTAACAAAATGCTTCTCAGGATTGTGTTGTGCCCAACAGTGCTGTTGATTGTTTGCCAATAGACATAACATGACTGGTCCCCAGGACGGACAAAAGTTCAGGTCTAGTCCCCAGGGGGGAACAAAATTCAGGTCTAAAATTTTTTTGAGAGTGTTTGATGTTTAAAGTGATTTTTGTGTTTACAAAAAATTATAAAAAATTTAGCAGTTAAAATCATGTTTCTAGACCCTCTAGAAAGGGTGGATCCCATCAGGCTGCTGCCTGTCATTGGATCCCACGGGGATATAAAAACAAGTATGTGTGTGTGCGTGCGTGCGTGCGTGCGTGCGTGCGTGCGGCTTGCTTGCTTGCTTGCAAATATCTCAAGAATCATTCATCCAATCTACTTCTCACTTGGCTTCCTGGGTACCCAATGAACTTGGGGTTTGAAATTATCGTTGGCATGGCAACATGCCAAGTGCATCTTTGCTGTCCAATGAGGGTGGACATGCCGCTAAACTCTGCCCCTTTGGGGTTGTTTTTGGTTACAGATCAAAAGGGTCTGTCATGTAACTGTGAAATTCTAACATCAGTACAGTTTAATCAACATTGTATTGTCCTAGCCTAGTCTAAGACCCCAGGGGCAGGAGACAGGAAGTCACCTTTTGGTGTGTAGCAGGAGGCTTCTTTCCATATGTTAAATGCCAGTTTTGACCAGATCTATTCTTTACAGTCATAGGAAGTTGTTTTTGTTGTTTTTTTGGTTTTATTCAAAGACTATTTTCGGCCTTTATTTTTATAGGACAGCTGAAGACATGAAGGGGGGGGGGGAATGACTTACAGCAAAAGGGCTGCCGGTCAAAGTCGAACCTTGGGCCCTCTGTGTCGAGGAGTAAACCTCTATATATGGGCACCTGCTCTACCAACTGATCTATCCGGGCGCCACAAGGTGTTTTCAATGTTGTTGTTTATCTGTTTCTTAATTTCAATAAATGCAACATCTTTCCAGAAATTTTGACAAAAATAATTGTGAGAAGCCCAACTCTAAATTATTATTTACCCACACCGGTGCAATTGGGCTCTAAATATTTTGAGAGGCTGTTTTTCTTTGGGCCAGCTGCAGTCTACTCGCTGGTTAGATTAAACTGTCAGTCTACAGTATGTTTAGCTGGTATTCCATGATTCAGTTTCAATATTATAAACCCTAGACCAGCCTTCTATTTCTATTGTAAACTTTAAAGAAGCTTTGCTAATTTATATGTTTTTAAATAAAAATTGTCAATAACAAAACAGAATAGCTTTGCTAAATCACACATTTTCATACTTAGCTTCCAATTTATTTACCAAAAAAAAACAACACAAGACTTTCACCCGGAGACCGGGATCGTCTCCCGCCTGTGGCGTTTCATTTCCTTGTTGTGCTTTTCCTAAACACACCGTCCGTTGTTGTTGCATGTCCCCAGAGACCACGCAGCGCTAGACAAGTCCAGGTCACAGCAGTGCCGCGTCACCGGAACATGCTTTGATAATGACGTATAAATTCCCTTGAGAGAAAGTACCACTGGCATTTGATGGACAATAAGTCCAAATCAGGTGAGCAGAAATGGGATAGTATTTTAATAATATGGTGTTCTCATTCCTTATAAAGCACAAGCCACTTTTTTTCTTTCCGGAGTCCTCTGTTCTGTTAGAAATGTGTACACAGTAGATAGAGTAACCTGGTTAAATGGCACTCTGCCGTATTCCAGGATTAAGCCATGTTTCGATGAGACATTGCATAACAGTGATATATCCTGGTGAAGATTCAGTTTTTTTATCCAACTCCTAACCTTAACCCTATATATATATTCATGTTAGTTATTAAAATGAAACCAAGGTGAAAAGTAGTGTGCCATTTTTACAGTCAGCCATGGCTTGAAGCCAAGTAAGAAATCTCTAACAAAGTCTGCAAGTAAGAGTGGTGCCTTCCTCTCAGCACTCTGACAAAGCTTAGTCTGACAGATCCTTTGTGGATTAAGTTTTTCACAGGAGACTGTGAGATTGTATTGGCAATCTCTGCAATAGTTAAAGTTTGTCCTGGTCCCTACATTCATGATACCATGCAATACTCCCTGTCTTGTGTTGTCAACCTTAGATATGGCGTGCTTGAGCTAAAGTTAAAAGATTAAAAACTCTGTTGTGGCATCTGATGACAAGCTGGCCATGAGAAAAGCTCTCAGTGAGTAGCTGCTACACATGCATGCACACACTCAACTCATGCACACACAGAATGCTGTCATCTCGCTCATTAGGAGACGTTATACCTCAACTAATCACACCGTACTACAGCGGGTATTGGTTTGCATTATCATTTCAGGTCATACACACATGTGTAAGTGAGTGAGCCTTCCCTGTTTTCTCCTTTTGAACTGTAGGTACAGTTTCTTAATGTGGTAATCTACGACTGTGTCCTCTCCTGACCTCATGATCCTACCCACACTACCTTTTTATTCCTCAACGGGTGCAGGGAACACTGTGTTCAGAGACTCGGAGCAGAAAACTGCTGAGTTATGAAATAGAGATTGGAAAGGCCACAGTGTGCCTGATCACCTCTTTGTAGACCACCTACCTGTCAGACACACACACATTATTTGTGCTCTTCATATTGGTATGGGGATTTCAAGGCTGTTGTTGTTGTTGTTGTTATTTTAAGATCATATCTGTTGATCTGTGACATTTTTTGCCAGGATGTCTTTAAATTTGACCAGGTGGGCAGTTTTGGCAATTACAGTAAAATTCAACTGCTTCCTTGGACTTTGATTCTGTCAGTGTACTCAAAGTGGTTGCTTTCTTGTGTTCAGTCTGCAGGTCTTAAAGCTTTTTGTATATTAATGAATGTCAGTAACATTCAAGCTATTGTGACATTAGTTGAAAAAGAGCTAATGAAGACATCAGCTTGTTGTAACCAAGCAGTGTGTTTAAACTGATCTTAAACAAAGAGCCTGTGACCTCCAAGACAAAGGGAGCATGTGACACGTCGTTGTTGCAAATCATATTTTTTTTTCTTGATCAACTTACCTGGATAAATAAAGGTTAAACAAAATTAAATTAATTCTGATCTGACTGTCCAGATGGGTCGTATTTTTTAAATATCCAACCTGTCACAGATTTGGACCACATCGGATCGGATGGCATGTGACTTGGGGTGATTACACTGTCATGAAAAAATCAGATATGAGCAAAAAATTGTGAAGCTGCTGTCGCTCTACCTCTGTCTCCTTCTCCCTCACTTCATCCCTCGCTTCTCTCTGTTGACAGTAACATTACCTCGCTGGCTGTCATCTCTGCCTGCGTCTCCTTGCATTTGGCACCCTGGCTACCTGAAAGACTTGCGCTGCCCTCTCTCTTTGTCTTTATCACAGTTGCTCTTTTTTCTTTCTTCTTTCTCCTGGTCAAATGACATCAAAATGTTGGTTACGGATGCAAAAAAAAATAGTTTTTTAGGTTATCTGGTTGTCTTTAACGTTACTTGTGTGCATTGTAAATTAGAAACAAAATTTTTTTAGAAATGTTTATGGGTAGGAAGTGTTAGCTAACCACTATCCTTTGGGGTTTCAGTTATTTTAATACATCCGTGTTTGAGTAACATTAGATGGTGGTCCATGGGGATGTCCAAATGTCATATTCCATGATGACGGTGATTTATCCATTAGAGCAATGGATCTGTAATTGAAGAACAAAAAGTTTTTAACTATTAATTGGCAATGCAAGTTGATGGGAAAGTCCTGGGTTATTATACTGTATTAATCGTCTTTCTTGTTATATCAAGACTACATTTATTGAACAGAATGCTCTGGATATTGTTTAATATCCTGTGAAAAAATACAGTAAATAGTAAAACAGAGTACACAGGAAACAGTGGAAGAGAGCACACAGGAGACAGTGGAAGAGAATACAGAGGAGACACTAGGAGACAGTGGAAGAGAGCACACAGGAGACACTAGGAGACAGTGGAAGAGAGCACACAGGAGACACTAGGAGACAGTGGAAGAGAGCACACAGGAGACACTAGGAGACAGTGGAAGAGAGTACACAGGAGACACTAGGAGACAGTAGGAGACAATGGAAGAGAGTACACAGGAGACAGTGGAAGAGAGCACACAGGAAACAGTGGAAGAGAGCACACAGGAGACAGTAGGAGACAGTGGAAGAGAGCACACAGGAGACAGTAGGAGACAGTGGAAGAGAGCACACAGGAGACAGTGGAAGAGAGTACACAGGAAACACTAGGAGACAGTAGGAGACAATGAAAGAGAGTACACAGGAGACAGTGGAAGAGAGCACACTGGAAACAGTGGAAGAGAGCACACAGGAGACAGTAGGAGACAGTGGAAGAGAGCACTCAGGAGACAGTGGAAAAGTGAGCACACAGGAGACAGTAAGAGACCGTGGAAGAGAGCACACAGGAGACAATAGGAGACAGTGGAAGAGAGTACACAGGAGACAGTGGAAGAGAGTACACAGTAGACAGTAGGAGACAGTGGAAGAGAGCACACAAGAGACACTAGGAGACAGTGGAAGAGAGCACACAGGAGACAGTAGGAGACAGTGGAAGAGAGTACACAGGAGACACTAGGAGACGGTAGGAGACAATGGAAGAGAGTACACAGGAGACAGTGGAAGAGAGCACACAGGAAACAGTGGAAGAGAGCACACAGGAGACAGTAGGAGACAGTGGAAGAGAGCACACAGAAGACAGTAGGAGACAGTGGAAGAGAGCACACAGAAGACAGTAGGACACAGTGGAAGAGAGCACACAAGAGACACTAGGAGACAGTGGAAGAGAGCACACAGGAGACACTAGGAGACAGTGGAAGAGAGCACACAGGAGACAGTGGAAGAGAGTACACAGGAGACACTAGGAGACAGGAGGAGACAGTGGAAGAGAGTACACAGGAGACACTAGGAGACAGGAGGAGACAATGGAAGAGAGTACACAGGAGACAGTGGAAGAGAGCACACAGGAAACAGTGGACGAGAGCACACAGGGAGACAAAAGGAGACAGTGGAAGAGAGCACTCAGGAGATAGTGGAAGAGAGCACACAGGAGACAGTAGGAGACCGTGGAAGAGAGCACACAGAAGACAGTTGGGGACAGTGGAAGAGAGCACACGGGAGACACTAGGAGACAGTCGGAGACAGTGGAAGAGAGTACACAGTAGACACTAGGAGACGGTGGAAGAGAGCACACAGGAGACAGTGGAAGATAGCACACAGGAGACAGTAGGAGACAGTGGAAGAGAGCACACAGGAGACAGTAGGAGACAGTGGAAGAGAGCACACAAGAGACACTAGGAGACAGTGGAAGAGAGCACACAGGAGACAGTGGAAGATAGCACACAGGAGACAGTAGGAGACAGTGGAAGAGAGCACACAGGAGACAGTAGGAGACAGTGGAAGAGAGCACACAAGAGACACTAGGAGACAGTGGAAGAGAGCACACAGGAGACAGTAGGAGACAGTGGAAGAGAGTACACAGGAGACACTAGGAGACAGTAGGAGACAATGGAAGAGAGTACACAGGAGACAGTGGAAGAGAGCACACAGGAAACAGTGGAAGAGAGCACACAGGAGACAGTAGGAGACAGTGGAAGAGAGCACACAGGAGACAGTAGGAGACAGTGGAAGAGAGCACACAAGAGACACTAGGAGACAGTGGAAGAGAGCACACAGGAGACAGTGGAAGAGAGTACACAGGAAACACTAGGAGACAGTAGGAGACAATGAAAGAGAGTACACAGGAGACAGTGGAAGAGAGCACACAGGAAACAGTGGAAGAGAGCACACAGGAGACAGTAGGAGACAGTGGAAGAGAGCACTCAGGAGACAGTGGAAAAGTGAGCACACAGGAGACAGTAAGAGACCGTGGAAGAGAGCACACAGGAGACAATAGGAGACAGTGGAAGAGAGTACACAGGAGACAGTGGAAGAGAGTACACAGTAGACAGTAGGAGACAGTGGAAGAGAGCACACAAGAGACACTAGGAGACAGTGGAAGAGAGCACACAGGAGACAGTAGGAGACAGTGGAAGAGAGTACACAGAAGACAGTAGGAGACAGTGGAAGAGAGCACACAAGAGACACTAGGAGACAGTGGAAGAGAGCACACAGGAGACACTAGGAGACAGTGGAAGAGAGCACACAGGAGACAGTGGAAGAGAGTACACAGGAGACACTAGGAGACAGGAGGAGACAGTGGAAGAGAGTACACAGGAGACACTAGGAGACAGGAGGAGACAATGGAAGAGAGTACACAGGAGACAGTGGAAGAGAGCACACAGGAAACAGTGGACGAGAGCACACAGGGAGACAAAAGGAGACAGTGGAAGAGAGCACTCAGGAGATAGTGGAAGAGAGCACACAGGAGACAGTAGGAGACAGTGGAAGAGAGCACACAGAAGACAGTTGGGGACAGTGGAAGAGAGCACACGGGAGACAGTGGAAGCGAGCACACAGGAGACACTAGGAGACAGTCGGAGACAGTGGAAGAGAGTACACAGTAGACACTAGGAGACGGTGGAAGAGAGCACACAGGAGACAGTGGAAGATAGCACACAGGAGACAGTAGGAGACAGTGGAAGAGAGCACACAGGAGACAGTAGGAGACAGTGGAAGAGAGCACACAAGAGACACTAGGAGACAGTGGAAGAGAGCACACAGGAGACGGTAGGAGACAGTGGAAGAGAGTACACAGGAGACACTAGGAAACAGTAGGAGACAATGGAAGAGAGTACACAGGAGACAGTGGAAGAGAGCACACAGGAGACAGTAGGAGACAGTGGAAGAGAGCACACTGGGGACAGTGGAAGAGAGCACACAGGAAACAGTGAAAGAAAGCACACTGGAGACAGTGAAAGAGAGCACACAGGAGACAGTGGAAGAGATTACACAAGAGACAGTGGAAGAGAGCACACTGGAGACGGTAGGATACATTGGACGAGAGCACACAGGGAAGAGAGCACACAAGAGACCGTAGGATACATTGGAAGAGAGCACACAGGGAAGAGAGCACGCAGGAGACACTAGGAGACAGTGGAAGAGAGCACACAGGAGACAGTGGAAGAGAGCACACAGCAGACAGTGGAAGAGAGCACACAGCAGACAGTGGAAGAGAGCACACAGGAGACAGTGGAAGAGAGTACACATGAGATAGTGGAAGAGATTACAGAGCACATAGGAGACAGTGGAACAGTCAGAGGACAGGACAGTGGAAGAGGAAAGCTTTAAGTGGAGCAGCCACTTAAAGGTGTACTTTCAAAAATGTCCATTTATCACCAAAGGCACTACCAGCTCCTATTATTGGTGCTCTGTATGCATACACACTTTGAGTGCCATATTTGGAGCAGATTGATAGATAGCTTGTCCCTCTTTTGTGTTCTCTCCACTTAGTGCATCATCCATCTTTTCATCCACCTTTGCTTTCCTCTGGCAGCGGGTATCCAGGTTGCCTTTCTGCAGATACAATGATAGGCCATGTATAATTTATGGGGGGAAAGTGCATGATGGCAGTTATATGCAATACTGGCTTCCGTTATCTGCTCAAAACCTGGGTGTGTATGGGGGGGAGCACTCCATTCACTGTCACACTATCTCTTCTTAACTTTACTTGTCAGACAGACTTGTCTCTTGGACAACAAGCATAAGCATTTATTTCTTAAGCATATATCAGAGAACTTGACCTTTGTGACATAATTTTAATATAGTGACAAAGAAAATCACCACCTGTAGTTATTTAAATCTAACATTCATAGAGATTGTACCATAACACCTTAATGGTGGGCGCTTACTGCTTATCTGAGTTGATGTTGAATTCCTCATATATGTTGCTCTCTATTGTATTTATCTCATTAGCTCTATTCCATTAAAAGCTGGTAGAGAGAACTCAGAGGTAACTACCTGATGTGTTTCCATGGATATCGTGGTCATATCAGCCACTTATACTATAGCTGTCATATGAGCTCTGTCTGTCCCTGGAACCCTTATCACCAAAGAACCAAATCCTATAAATATGATTAAATTAATGAATCTAAGAAGACAGATCTCACAGATAAAGTGATCAGTGTGCAGTATTGCATACTGATGCTGTATTTTGATGTTTTATGGTGCTGTGATGTAAATAATTAATGCATTATCAGACATGCTTTGATCTTTTTCTTTTCTTCACGAAGGGTGGAGGGGGGCAATGTGAAATAACAGTTGCTAAATGCCATGATGAGATTTTAAATCATACAGTATGTTGGTATTTCCAATGCTCCAATGATGTAAAGTGAATTGAATTACTACTACATCCAACAACATTAGTCCTGTATAACTTTATATAAATACTTAGTTCAGTTTTAATTCTTTTATGCTGCTCTTTAAGTGTGGACACTCGGTGTCTTCTTCTTGCCACTTTGACCAGCTCAGGTTGAGAGAAAATACACTTTTCAGAGTTGTGATGAAATAAGTTTCATCTCTGGTGGACAGACACTACAGTATTGTTCTCCCTAGAAAGAAACATTACAAGCATATGTATACATGTATTGGGGAACCTCCTTTAAATGCTACTTTGAATGCAAACAGTAAAAAAAAAAAGTTATTACTTGAATGTTAAACCAGTAATAATCAAATTGTTTTAGCTCAAATTAAGTAATAGGCCTGTTTTGCCAACCCATTCTCACTCCCAGCTTGTAAAATACTGACATTTACACACACATTACTGTAATTTCACACAGTTTGCTAAGTCTAGCATTAGTGTTACATTAATCTCGCTTTGCCAGACCCTCCTACAAAGCGTGCTGGTTTATTGGTATTTCTTTAACCCTTGTTTGGTATTCGGGTCAAATTGACTCATTTGAAATTTAGAAAACGGTGCAAGTATACTTTTTTCTACCTGAAAATAAATGGCCTTACCTTATTTTCTGTGATAAACATGTATTCCTGACTCAGTTCAGAAAATTGTTCGGGATATGACTCTTTTTTATATATATATATATATATATATATATATATATATATATATATATATATATATATATTATATATATATATTATATATATAAAATATCTTTTTTTTTTTCCCCCAAGATAAGATTGAACATATAGTGGATTTTTAACATGAATCTCACACTTCCATTTTTTAAATTGTGTTCTAGTAGATACTGATTGCATTCCCTAAACATATATGTCATCTCAATTGTTTGAAATTGAGATAAAGAAAATATTTGTTAATAGATTATTCAATTATCATTGTATTCAATGTATTCATGACTATATGAGCTTTATTTGACTTACCTTAGAACATAAGAAATATTACATCAGTACTTATTTGGTAACACCCACTGGATGGCGATGGTAGAACATATTCATAAGTACTGGGCATATTATTGTAGATGTATTCACAATTTACTCAGTACTTAAGCAGAAACTGGACTGTAAAAGGAAGTCTTGTTTGTTCCCAGGTTATAACCAGGATATTACCATTAAACTTTGTCTGTATAGTCAACACTAACTTGTGCCATAATCGCCTACTGATAATGAGTTGAACAGCGGGCTGGGTCCAACGTTAGCCATCCGCTGCCCCAGAAAAATATTTGTTTCATATCATGAGACGTAATGAGTGGTACATAACGTGAAGGCATTTTATTTAGTTTGACTTTTAACATGTCCACTGAGACAATATAAATCTTCCAATTGCCCTACAAAAAACACTTAATGTCGATCCCCGATGTACTGTATATATCTAATTCTGTGATGGCTGTGGTAGTTTTTAGGTTGTTACGACATATTATTGTACTACTTATTCAGGTCATTTTATTATATTTTATTTATATTATATTTATGTATTTATAGTTTTTATGAGAAGAGAGGGCCAGGGCAAAACACATTTCATTGCATTCTCTCTGTACTTTGTACTATAAACTTGATACTTGAAACTTAAACTACTTCTGAACGTACACATGTTCCACCAAAACAAGTTCCTTCCTGAGACTATTTAGCAGAGGTATAGTGGCTCCATCCGGAGCTTAGCCCCGCCCAAGACGATTGTGATTGGTTTAAAGAAATACAAATAAACCAGAGCAGGTTGTTCTCCCGTCCAGGAATGCTGTGTGGACTAGACAGTGCTGCGGAGGAAGGCCTTATATACACTAGAAATGTCATCAACATTTCATGTATCTACATGTCATGCTATTCTCCAGATCCAAGTGTTTTGTTGTTTTTTCAGTTTTGCTCACCCGGGGCAGGTGTACAGGTGGGAGGTGCCAATTATGTTTTATGAGTTAAAAAAGCTTCAGGAGAAGGGGGAGAGGTGGAAGGATTGGGCAGCTTGCTGAGAGGTTGCTGTTTTTTTTTCTTTGCTCTTATTTTGCCATGTAGTTTTTTTTGTATCTTTCTGGGTTCAGTTTGTGCCCGTTGTTTTGAGTGAGTTATGCTTTTTTTGCACTTCAAAAGCTTCTTGTCCAGCTTCCTCAAATCGCCCCACCACCTCATCGTCCTTGGCATGAGATGGGTGGTTTGACACCAAGCATAACATACAAGATATATTTTTTTTAATGTACATTTTTTGATTTAAAGGTTACATTGTTTAACTTTAGGTGAGCACCAGGTAGGCCATCTAACGGCGGTGCTACTTATTAATAGAGACAGTATTTATCTCTGCTTCTATATGGCTTTATCCACTAAGCCCTGTCTGCACACCAGTGATAGCACAGTGAGAGCAGAAATCAATCTGCTCAGCAGTTGGCTGGCTGGTTGCTTGGTAATCGACAGGAGGGGATCGCAGGACTCTCTTTGTCTGGAGATTTATGTAAGCTCAAAAAGCAAAGAATTTTCTGAGAACGACCTTGGACTATCACCACCATCACGTTTTCTGATGGGAACACAGGAGGTTGTCTCTTTCATTGGTTTTGAACCTGGTGAATGGTCTTTTAGGACAAAGACAAATGCCTCTACTGTGATCACCTAAACAGCACCCACCCTAGCACCTGCTGGAAAAAAAAGTACTGCATGTGGGTGGGAAGAGTAGGGTTTAAGTATTGTCTTTGAAGAAACACTGAAAATCAATTAAAATCAATGGATTTGATCTATGGACCAGCAAGAAAAAGAGCTACAGTAATGATGATGGTGCTTTTGTTTCTGGGGCGGGTGGGACGGTGCAACTGAGATGTTGTTTCTGCAGAGCCTGCAGCACTGCAATTTTGGCACTATTTGTTTGGTATGAAATTAGGTTATTTGTTTCTGCCTGATTAGCCCACCTCGTACTGAAAGTGCAAGCGTGTGGAACAATTTATGTGGATTTACTTTATATGGCATTTGCGCACATTTGAAAATCCCAAAAACACTTTGATATATGACGAGATTTTTTAAATCAGCAGCTGAACATTACACTTACAGTTAAAATTACATGAACATTGGTACTTTTTCCACCCACCGTAATGTTATAATAAACATGTTAGAAACGTAACTGAAGTCAGATAAATAACCAATACACAAGTTAGGAGGATGCTGATATGACATAACTAAATGGATTAAGGCTAAAATAAACAAACACATGTTGCATTAATGTATTTCAAGGCATGGAGTAACACTAAATAACTGATGCGTTTACTCTGCCATCCTGTTTAAATTAGCCAGCTGTAAGAGGCGGAGTTAACATGGGCTTATAACTGCACAGCTTATATCCTCACGTATGTCTTCGTAGTTGAAATTTATTGGATAGTTCCAGTGCCGCTGGTGGTTCCTTAGGATGTCCCTCACCTTACGCTTTCTTTGCATTTCTTATGGCGCTTAACTCTGGTCGATTCGGGAAACATTCTCTGTGCTACAGCAGACAATCAAATTAAGTGAATCTTTTTTCGGGAAAAGTTCTCATCACACATTCGACAGCCATTTTAATTCCAGAGCTCACCTCCCTACGTCCACATGTTCCACCAAAACAAGTTCCTTCCTGAGACTATTTAGCAGAGGCACCGTACCCATGCCCGGCACTTAGCACCGCCCCTGACAATTTTGATCGGTTCAAAGAAATGCAGATAAACCAGAGCACGTTGTTCTCCCATCCAAGAATGTTTAGTGGATTAGACAGACTTTCCTCCGCAGCGTTGTGGAGATAGATCTGGCAATGTGAGACTAGGGAGAAAGGGATATTGGGGGACAGGTGAAACTAATCAGGCAGGCAGACACACACACACACACACACACACACACACACACACACACACACACACCCATAATGAAATCAACAGACTGGGATGTGACAGATATTGTTCGATTAGGATCAGGTCAATTTTAATGTGTTCAGCATCACATAACATAACATAAGGCTAATTCTATTCTTTACAGTAGGCAGTACCTGCTTTCCCCCTCTCATCACCTTCTCTCTTTCTTTTTCTGTCAGTCTCCTCATCTTGTCCTGAGCTTTGATTGATGTCTTATCATTTTTGTTGGACTCTGTGAAGAAATTAAACACTCACACACAGTACGCACACAAATGCACACGCACGCACCTGATGTTCGTTCACCTAAGCCCTGCTGTGCCATACTACTTACTGTAATGCCCTACAGCGCCCTTTTAAGACATGAACTACTAGTCACTGTTCCATTATCTTTATTGTGACTTGTGATTACTGCCACTGTTCATCACCCCCCAACCAGTCCGTCAGACACCACCTACCAAGAGCCTGGGTCTGTCCCAGGTTTCTTCCTAAAAGGGAGTTTTTCCTAGCCACTGTCACACTGTTGCTTGCTCTTGGGGGAATTACTGGAATTGTTGGGTCTTTATACTTTATACATTATAGAGTGTGGTCTAAACCTACTCTATCTGCAAAGTGTCTCGAGATAACTTTTGTTATGATTTCATACTATCAATAAAATTGAATTGAATTGATCTTGACCTGACTGATTCAGGGTCCAGGGATGGAGCAGTGTATAAGCTCAATTAAACATAAGTCAAGTTGTAATTTTACAATTACTAGAATTGTACCCTAATCTAACTTCAGTTCTAAACACAAGTAAACATAAAAATTGACTTCCATGTCTTCTACATGTTTCTACAGGACCTTTTTTCATTAGCCCCATACTTTTCTGCATCATTATGTGGCACTGAAATTGCATATCATGTGTAGCTTGTAGGCAGCGCCAGGGGTTGCTTGTTGTGCCTAAGCCCCAAATGTTTTCAGCAAGCCCAGAATCTTGAACTCCAACCATAGATGTGTTTTTTTAAATAGAATGGTAAGAGCGAAGTGGAGTGAAATGGAAAACAGAGTGTATGTTGTGCAAAAGCATTGTTTCTACATAATCATGCAGAGAGATTTTGAATAATTATTTATTATATAATTATGAATTATGAGTAAACACTATGTCAAGAAGAAAATCCTTGACAAAAAAGGTCTTGGAAAACCAAATGTTAAGTTGCTGCAGGCCACAGTTATCTTGCCTGGTCACATGCAACAGTTATCTTTCCTGGTCACATGCAACAGTTATCTTTCCTGGTCACATGCAACAGTTATCCTGCCTGGTCACATGCAACAGTTATCCTGCCTGGTCACCGGCCACAGTTATCCTGCCTGGTCACCGGCCACAGTTACCCTGCCTGGTCTGAGCCCAACCTTCAGACTCCCTAATTACCCCCTCCCCTGGACTCCAAGATAAAATGCTGCTGAACAGTGACTTTATACATAATGTGCCCAGTTTGTTTGTTTAGTTGCAGCTGGCAATAACTCATAACTCATTTATTAGCCTTTTCTTTTGTTTGCCATTACATTTTTTTAATTTGACCATAGCATTTGCTTATTTGGAAGAAGAAAGAAAGAAGTTTCAACTTGTGTATTTAAACTTAAACTGCGTACATAAAGGAAAATGGTTTGGAAAAGTATTTTCAGTATTTTCATTATAATTTATCTAACAATTGTAGGTAGACATATGTTCCCAGTTTAGATCTATTACTGCACTACTAAATATTGAAAGTGGATGGTATTTCAGTGTGGAAGATTCTTATTATTCTTATTATTCTTATTATTCTTATTATTCTTATTATTATTATTATTATTATTATACACATGTTTTGATAGAAACACATAGACAAATATTGCAATTGCACAATATGCATATGAAGTCATTGCAATTTCCCTAGGGTCTCGCTCTCCATGGATAACGTATCTCAGTCACAGTGGTGATTGCAGTCTGGAGAGGCGAGATTTCTGGCCATGACAAGAAGATGGGCAGATAGTGACAGATGAGTTCCTTAGAGTGGATCTCTCAATAAAGCACGCACGCACGCACGCACGCACGCACGCACGCACGCACAAACTCAGCAAGCAAACACAAAATTCATGTATTCCTTATCACAATCAAGGGCATCGCTCTGCGGCATTTTATTTATATCTTTGTCTCTCTGTGTGCTTCTCTGCAGTGATGAAATAGTGATTTCCATGGCCTATCTCTTTCCAGGGGTTTGAAGCTCCTGAGAGAAACAGCTATTAAAACCAAGACAGAAAAAGTCACTAAGTAAGACATATTTGTCAAAGGAAAAGAGTCATTTTTAACAATGACATCTTCATTGGGTGACGATGGAGATCAGGCATGTTGGATGCATCAGGCATGTTGGATGCAAACCAGAATATTTTCATAAGGATAATGTTGTGGTTGGAGGCTAAGACAAACAACCCCCAGCCACAAATGGTGTATTTCTAAGGATGGCAATGTTTGATAATATATTTATTTAACCAAGAGTTAAAGACTTGTTACGACCCCTGTGGGGGCTGTCCTGTGATTTTCTTGTGTTTGTCTGATTAGGTTAATTGTGGACAACTGAGGGCTCCGGTGTGTGCTGAGTACATAAGTCTGGGTGCTAGTGCAATGAGGAGTTGTCTTCTGACCCTGTCAGCGGAGGCGCCCCCCCCCTTTATGGACCGTCGTTTTTGAGTTCTTTATTGTTTTATTTTCACGCATAATTTATCGTTTGTAATAATAAATTACTTTCGTTTTCCTAACTGTGGTGTGTCTCCGTGTTTGTCACGGTCCGAGAGCCAGATCGTGACAGACTCACTGAGATCAAGAATGTCCTGGCCCAGAGAGGCAGCAGCACAAATAGCACGGTTTCAGACATCAAGCTATTTAAAATGGAGACACAAGAACAAATTGCAGACTTGTAAGGTATAAAAAAAGGGAATGCCTGCTTCCAAGTAATTTAAAATCGCTTCAAGTGTGTCCAGAGATACCAGCTCCTGAAGGTGCTTTTGTAACTGGTTGATGTAAGTGCCCATGTCAGTCTCCTCTTCTGTCTGTGCAACATTTCGCTCCAACAACTACTAACCAACTACAAACCAGATTGTTGTGAAATGTTTTAATAATGTTCACACCCCCCAAAGGGTGATGATTCCCAATTTTCAGTCCACTAACTTGTTGATCTTGCTACCAATATTAGCTGCTTAGTTTCAACAATGTTAAGCTGTAAAAAAACATGCATGCAGGCTATAATTCACCATGGTGTTCTGTTAGGATGAAGCCAGCCGCTAGGCCAATTAATACAGTGTAAACACTAAAAAAACTGCAGCGCTACCCGTCTATCTTCTCCATTGGAGAAATGTCTCTTAGTTGCGTTCATGGTCCCCAAAGGATAATTCCTAATTATTCTTTATTCAGATTATAATTTCTCCTTAACCAACACTTATCCTGAAAAATAATGCTGAGATTTCTAGGAAAGTTACTGTTTGGTGTTCATGGTCCACAGGGGATGATAAGCCCTTGTTTTTCCATCACGCACCATCATGAGGCCAGGAATTTAACTTCTGCAACAACAGTTAAAAAAACATAAGGGCCAGATTGCCATGAAATTGATTAAGTACATTCATAACCCCCAAAGAGTGAAGTGAATGTGCCATATGGGAGCCTCTAGCTAGGGTTTGGACTTTAAAGCCCAGTTCAGTCCAAAGATTTCTGATGAGCCAAAAGTGTTTGTTGCAGCAGTCTGAACTGGCCTGTCTCAGCTCGAGTCTTGCCAGATGATGGTGTCGCATTCGACTGAGCTGGTCAAACCAGCCAGCTAGTTTCTGGTTGTAGAACGTAACAGACTTCAATTGTTACAACAGCCAATAGAAAAGTCAGCTGGTCAAGTCAATAACAAACTTGCAATCAGAGAAATAAATGTTTTTTGCTGTTTCATCACTTCTAGAAATGTATATAATGTATACCACAATGCAAAATGCATGTGTTTTCCTGGAAGAAAATAAGAAGAACTCACTACAAAAACTAAAAAAGGAAAAATGGAGCAGACTTTTTTTTTTCTAAACAGTGGAAATGTAACTTGTAAAATATACGATATATAACCAGGTGTTTCAGGGACATATTAGAAGTATTTTTGTTTGGGTATGTTTACATCATGCAGGGCGCGCCCGCCTCCATAACACAAACTACGGGCGCATCTCCTGATGCAAGTCATGCAATGATGTGTTTTCAGGAAGTGTCCAAAATCTGGTTTAGTCGTTCTCTTTATATTTCACTATTAAACACTATATAAGGGATAGTGAGTGACGGAATTAAGGTTTACAACACAGCTATTCACTTAAGACACATTTTGCAAATAGAAGAATAAGAAACCAGAATATAAAACATGTTTTCAGTTATTTTACAATTTTTTTGTTTCGTACATAATTCCACGTGTTCATTCATAGTTTTGATGCCTTCAGTGATAATCTACAATGTGAATAGTCATGAAAATAAAGGAAACACATTGAATGAGAAGGTGTGTCCAAACTTCTGGTCTGTCTATCTATCTATCTATCTATCTATCTATCTATCTATCTATCTATCTATCTATCTATCTATCTATCTATCTATCTATCTATCTATCTATCTACGCAAAGTTCTATCTGAAAAAAGAAAGATATGAATGAATTAAACCCTGCCTTTGGTACTATGTATGGTCAGAATTTTCTCTGCAACACCTATTTGCATTCTCTAAGCCTGGCCTTTTAGGGTTAGGGTGTACCCTTCACTCTCCTACAGCGGTGTCACAGCTTTAACAACTTATTGCTAATGCATATGTCTTACTACTGCTGATGCACACATAAAAAGTGTTAAAGGGAAAATGTGTCAGCATCAATGTGGATGTCCAATTCGTACTGATGGTAGATGTAGTCTGTGGAAGAAATAACCTTTAAACATGGAGAAACAGCCTCGTGAGATGTCATTGGCAACAGTATACAGCACAAACTGCCCATGCTGACATTCATTGCAGCAGAAGGTTTGTGTCTGTCTGTTGGCAGCACTCTCCGCAGCTCAAGTTGTGGAGGCTCCCTGCTGCCTAATTACATTAGTGAAACTAACGTGTAAAATTTAAGTACCTTGCCAGTACTCAGTTTATAGACTGCTATCACCCATTTTTCTGCTGCCTTGTTGAATAACACACCATTAGTAAGAATGTAGTTCTGATTATAGACACTTTTTAAATCAATAAAATCATCTTTAAATCAATTTGAGCTCAACAAGAGCTTATACTGCTGAAGGGAGAGAGAAGGTGGAGGAAATGGGGATTGCTAACAGCGCTTATGGAAACACTTCAAAGAGATCATTAGTTAGCTCAACGTTTATCTCTATTAAAAGGCTTCCGCGGGAGAGCCATGCTCATCGGTGGTAAACTTTCCCAACCAATAATGTAGTGTGATAATAATATGATAAATAATCATTATAGCAAATTACAACCCAACAGAGTGACACAGGGCTTGCATCAGCCCCTACTTATATACAGCTACAGGGAAAGTAGAATTTGTTGTTAGGTAGTATCTAGTGGTGTCCGGATAGATCCAAATATTGCAGCCTGACCTGACATAATTACGTGAAATAAACACGGCCCCTTAACTTAAAATCTGTGGCAGTTTCACGGAATCGCCAAAAATTCCTTGATGGCTGACAACAGGTTGCATTTGGGAAAAGAAGAACGGGACAGACTTATACAGAGGAAGGGTTGGATTTAGAAAACGAACAATGGGTCTGGTTTAAGAACAGGACAGGACACAAACCCTGGTCTCCTGGGTGAAAGTATTTGTATTTTGACCCATCCACCACCCCAACCACCTCCCAATGCTGATATCTGGGCTTTCATACTAGTCGCTCTTAACGCTACGCCATCTACTCACTGACTTTACCTTGGCATTGTTTTCCGTGGTGGCCACACAGAATTTTTATACATTCTGTGCCACCACCACGTAATGTGCTGGTAACAGTTTGTGATCTTTGTTTCATTGTCTAAAATATTCATTAACGGTAAACATTGTGTTTTCGTTGGTCCTGATCATTTACACGCTTATCTAAATAAATGATGGATGTATTTAGACAACTAAGAAGAAGCTAATCATTATGTCGTGCTACTAACTAGCTACAAGTTAGCGCTAGCTACTAAGGTTAGCCTGCGTGAACAGAGCTTCCCTTAATACATCCATGCCTTCATATCTCATCCACGTTACAGGCTTTACAGCATACAGTCCTATGTCTGTAGTAACGTTATGTAGCATATAGTACAGGCCAAAAGTTTGGACACACCTTCTTATCCAATGCATTTTCTTTATTTTCATGACTATTTACATTGTAGATTATCACTGAAGGCATCAAAACTATGAATGAGCACATGTGGAATTATGTACTTAACAAAAAAGTGTGAAATAACTGAAAACATTTATTCTAGTTTCTTCAAAGTAGCCACCCTTTGCTCTGATTACTGCTTTGCACACTCTTGGCATTCTCTTGATGACCTTCAAGAGGTAGTCACCTGAAATGGTTTCCCAACAGTCTTGAAGGAGTTTCCAGAGATGCTCACAGGTGTTGACCCTTTTGCCTTCACTCTGCGGTCCAGCTCACCCCAAACCATCTCGATTGGGTTCAGGTCTGGTGACTGTGGAGGCGCAGCACTCCATCACTCTCCTTCTTGGTCAAATAGCCCTTAAACAGCCTGGAGGGGTGTTTGGGATCATTGTCCTGTTGAAAAATAAATGATGGTCCAACTAAACGCAAACCGGACAGGATGGCATGCAGGATGTTGTGGTAGCTATGCTGGTTCAGTATACCTTCAATTTTGAATAAATCCCTAACAGTGTAACCAGCAAAGCACCCCCACACCATCACACCTCCTCCTCCATGAACTCCGTGTGGTATTCTCCTGGTCTCTAATCTGAGCTGCTGTAAACTTAAGATTCCTGAGGCTGGTGACTCAGATGAACCTATCCTCAGCAGCAGAGGTGACTCTTGGTCTTCCTTTCCTGGGGCGGTCCTCATGTGAGCCATTGTAGCACTTGATGGTTTTTGTGACTGCACTTGGGGACACAATTTTCCGGACTGACTGACCTTCATTTCACCTGTGAAGTGAAAACCATTTTAGGTGACTACCTCATGAAGCTCATTGAGAGAACACCAAGGGTTTGCAGCACTATCAAAAAGCAAAGGTTGGCTACTTTGAACAAACTAGAATATAGGACATGTTTTGAGTTATTTCACACTTTTTTACTAAGTACACAATTCCATATGTGTTCATTCATAGTTTTGATGACTTCAGTGAGAATCTACAATGTAAATAGTCATGGAAATAAAGAAAACGCATTGAATGAGAAGGTGTGTCCAAACTTCTTGCCTGTACGATGGCTAGCTAGCTAGCTAGCTGTTTACTCCTTGATGCAAAGGCCGCGGGTTTGACTCCAACCTGCGGCCCTTTGCTGCATGTCATTCCCCTCTCTCTCCCCTTTCATTCAGCTGTGCTGAATACATGAAAGGGAAGAGACAAAGGCCTAAAATGCCCTAAAAAAACTTTTAAAAAATATTCAAACTTACTTTATACTCACACAACTAGTGCTGCCTGTTACACTCTACCGGAGAAAGCTGACTCACAGCTGATAAAACAAAACTCTGAACATCCTGTGAATAATGCTGTAATGGTTCAAAACTATCATTCAGAATTTGCGGCAGTAGGCCTAGTAGTAGTACTACTACTCAAAACAGTGTACCACTAGAAGTAACAGTCCAAAAGTACGGAAGCCGAGAACGGCCATAGATTTTTTTTTTTTTTATGCACCGTTATCTCGTGATAACGACTTGTTAATTCGTTATCTCGAGATAACAAAGTTTGTTATCTCGAGATAACGAATTAATTATTTCGTTATCTCGACATAACAAAGATCGTTTTATCGAGATAACAAATCAATTAATGTTGTCTTGAATTCAAACTAATGCGCTGCCACGAACGGCTTCCGTAGCGCCGCTGTCTGCAGCTGTAGCCTACCGGTAAGTTGTGCGATCCATTTGTAAACAGATAGGAGGCTGACAAACTACTATATATCCGACTGCTTTAGCTAAGGTAACGTAAATGTAGGCTAACGTTAACTTAGCAATGTGATGTGAAACGTAATTACATGTTTATTAATACATTTAATAGTGCTTTTATATGTGACTGGGTTTGTTTAGGGGCTACCGGTTAGCAAATGGGAGGCTGACAAACTCCAATCTGTCCGGCTGCTTCAGCTAAGGTAACGTAAATGTAGGCTAACGTTAACTTAGCAATGTAACGTGAAACGTAATTAAATGTTTATTAATACATTTAATAGTGCTTTTATATGTGACTGGGTTTATTAAAGGTTTGTTGCACAGCATTACAATGGTCAAATCAAAATGTGGCTATTACATAATCAGAAGAACTGCGACAACCCTTTTGTATAAGGGCCAAACGTCAAGAATTGAACAACTTTGTTGCTCCTAACATTGACTACATTTACTGTTGAATCCTACAGCTCACCATGGACCAGTTTCTCTCAGCCTTGAGAGAAAGAGGTGTTCCTGAGGAGAACCTGGCAAGAATGGCAGAGGAAAAGGTGAAATAGCTACACAATCTGAGTCAATTTTCAAAAGCATTGCCTGCTAATGCTAAATTGACAAATGAAGAAGTATTTTGGTCCACTTTGGTTGTTGTAAGTCTGTTGAATCATAAATCTGAACCATCTGGACATTGATAATGGCACAATACCTGTATTTACCTGCACAAGATGGACACAAAATGATTTATATTACCTAAGTTAATACTGGTAACAACTAAATTGCAGCAACGGTTGGACACACACCCTTGCTGTTAAAAACAGATAAACAAAAACAACTTTGACCAATGTACATTACGTTCTCACTCACAGACATTTACAGAAACTCAAAACTAAATTTAAGTTTCTACTAGTGTGAGATAGTTCTCAAAGTTGTCTAATGTGTTCTTTGTTTTCTTATGAGTGTAAAATTGTTGTGAATTAAGTAAAATGTGAAGTAGATTTTAAGTGAGCTGCATAGTAACATGTTGCAGGTCACAAGGTGGCAATAATGACTCATGTCACAAGAATAACATGAGTATTTTTTTCTTCCAAAATTATCCTTCAGTGTTTTCTAAATAGAAAGGTTCTGATATAGGCAGAGGAGGATAGAGTAGCAAAATTGTACTCAAGTAAAAGTATTGTTATTTTAGGACAATATTACTCAAGTAAAAGTAAAAAGGATTTGCATTAAAAGTAGCATTTATCTAAAACATTACTCAAGTAAATCTGAGTAAATGTAACTCGTTACTACGACCTCTGGATATAGGGGAGAAAAGTGTTCTCTAGACTCAAATGTTTATACGTAGAAGTTAATCTCCCTGTGAATAGCCCTTTCAGAGCCTTCTTTTTCTGAGTGTGATGGTTAACAGTAGGTGATTATGACATATCTGCTTTTGTGTTTTAGATCGATCAAGACATTGTAAAGTTCCTTGGAGAAGACAAACTCTCTGTTTTTATTCCTCGGTATGGAGACCGTGTCTTTGCCAGAAACTGGAAGGAGTTATCCTCAAGTGAAAGGATAGAGGATACAGAGCAAAGGAAACAAACTTTAATAAATAGACTAAGAGAGAAGATGAAACTTCCATCCACCGCCTCAGCCACAGCAACCAGCAGCTTTAACTCAAGCCTACACTTCGTGGAAATAAGAATGCTGAAAAGAAGACAAGGAAAATCGAACTTGGCTGGTTGAACTACCAAGATTCTATGTACAAACAAGTAAGAAGGCCTACCGGGGGTGGAACAAGAGAGATAATTGTAAGCAAAGATGATACTGTATCCAAAATTATTTACAAAGGGCAAACCCTTTTTTTCCCCAACGGTACATCAACGAAAGGCAAATTAGAGGACTTTGACTTCATGCTTTCTGTCATTGGTTCTGAGGAGCCCCTTGAGGGTAGTGTCACAGTTGGAAGTTTGTTAGAGCAAACTAATTACAAGATCCTCAGACTATACCTCTGTACAAAGCCAAAGGATAGTAGTGATTCTGAGCTTAGTGATGAAACAACTGACATGCCCTTTTCACTTGACACATCCAACACACTTGGGCCAGCTAAACATGCATCTTCATCCTCATCCAGCCTATCACTGCTCTCCCCCACTCCTGTCAAAAGACCTCGGTATGACAGTAGGCCTTTATCTTGGAGCAGTCCCAATACTACCTCAACACTCCAAGCAACTCCTGCTTCTCAAACATCAGGTCAGCCTCTTTTAGATTTATCCAGTGACAATGAAGTTATTGTACTTGGATATGACACCAACATGCCTTGTGAACTTGTCAATGGTCTTGCTGACACTCTGATATACTCACCTCTACACATTAAGACCACAGGAAGTACAGATTCCTGGCCAGTTAACAGCCAAAAAGAAAGCGGCACAAACACAGTCTTTGAAAATCAAATAGAAGCAATAGTGGTAGCTGAGATGGAAGAAGATATTATTGACATTGTGGATTCTGAGCAGGTTTCAAGTTCCACCAGCACGATGGCCATTGATTTCTTTGCAAATCCAGAGAATGTAGTGGAGAAGCAAGTCATTGTGATCCGCAAAACACACTGTCTTGCCGACATGATTGAAGCATTTACAGACGACTGCATACTGGATGCTAATATTTCAATCAGGCGTGTGCTTGAACGTGGCGAGGTTGAGGCTGGAGTTGGGAGTGGGGTCACCACAGACTGCCTCACTGATTTCTGGGATATGTTTTATGCAACAAAGACCTGTGGAACCAACTACAAGATCCCAATTTTGTACCACAAATTCCAAGAGAAAGAGTGGACTGCTGTTGCTCGCATCTTGGCCTTTGGATGGCAGAAATTTCAGTTATTTCCAGTCCAACTTGCCCCTCCGTTCCTTACAGAGGCGCTATCTCTCTCCTGCTCAGACAATCTACTGGAGGCTTTCTTCAACTATATCAGCGCAACTGAGAAGGATGTGCTAACTGAGGCAATTAGCAACTTCAAAGGGGCGGATATGGATGAACTCCTTAGCATACTCAGCAGTCACAACTGCCGTGTACTCCCAACTGAAGAAAATCTGCCAAGTCTGGTGGAGGAAATAGCCCACAAAGAGATGGTACAAGAACCAGCATTTATCATAAAGTGTTGGAAGCCAATCCTCAGGTCTATTGGACAATCCATGAGTACGGAAGGACTGAAGAAGATTCTGGATGATCTCAAACCCAAGGCAAGAAACATTACCAAAACCATCAAGTTCCCAGAATCTATGTTACTGGAAGAACAAACTACCTCAAATCATCTCTTGAGATTTGTAAGAGAAAGAGATGAGAAGGAGCTCGGCCTATTCCTCAGGTACTGCACAGGGTCTGACTTGTTCCTATCTAAGACCATTAAAGTCACATTCACAGCAGAACAGCCACAGTTTGCAAGGGCGCCTTTGGCTCACACCTGTAGTTGTTCTTTGGAACTGGCATCTAACTACAAAGACTATGCAGATTTTAGAACAGAATTCATCTCTGTGTTGAAGAGTGGAGTGTGGGTAATGGATTTGGCCTAATAAGGCTTTGTTTGCTTAGACAGCAAATGAAAACTGCACAAACACACACACATTCTGAAGTTTAGCTGCGTCATCTTTTATATAATCCACAAGTTCTACATGTGGAGGGCAGATGCATTGTTGTAGTAGGAGGTAGATTTTTCTTTTTAATTTATGATATCTTTAAAATTCAAATATGACAGCTGAAGGCACTGTGAAAAAAAAATCACACTTGAGTTAATATTTCAATAAAGACAATTTATTTACAAAAATAGAAATGTGACAATGTATTCTTGGACAAGTTGTATGTCAAAACTGGCAATCTGTTTGTGGTTGATGTTTTCCCATTGCTGTTAAAATTAAACCTAAACATAGCTCAACATAGTGTAATGCTATGCAGCTCTTCAAACCTGGCAGAGTTTATATTGCCAGTGCTGTTCTATGTTTATATATACATTTTTCTAACCACACTTAAAGGAATATTTGACTTAAGTATAACATTTTTAGCATTTTGTAGATTAGATTTGAAATACATTTTTTGTGACCCCACTCCTGTTTCTTTTCTGACCACACCTCATATGTTGGCCTATATGCATTTCATTTATATGCCAATTTTGATAAATTATTTTGTTTTAGCTTAATTTGATTCAACAAATAGGACCATGCACTTTCCTGGGTCCACATTGCTATGTTATTTAAATGAAAGCACTGGCTTATGAGTTTGCAATGTTTGCATTGAAAATGTTTAATCAATTAAAATGTTTCAACGGTCTGTAAATTTCACTGTCTTTTTTTAAACTGTGTTGACTAATATTTTGTTAGTTGATTAGTCAGTTCTAATCCTTTATTACCATGCTATTACCATGCTAAATGCTTTTTTCCAGAATTCCATGACGGAAAACCCTAAAGTGCCCTTGCTGGTCCCAAGACCCAACATTATCAACCTGGCCTACGACACAGAAATCACATTATCTTAGTAAAAGATTTCAACACAGCATCAACTGATGCAAAGGCCAATGATACCTGAGAAATTTAAACTTTTGGAGAGGCGTCATTGCTGGATATGCAATCATCATCATCGTTATTGGGACCATGAACAGTGCATTTGTCTGTATGCTACTACATCATCAGTGATGAGGCTCTGGCACAAGTGCTGTTATTAATGGCCTCAGGTCTTTGTAAAGTCGTATTGCCTCTGTCGCGTTATGACATTGTGCTATGTTGTTCTCTTCCATCACCATCAAACAGAGCTCATACAGGTCCTGGTCGCAGGGAATGTCTGTTTTCCACAGACAGATGTCCTCTTGGAGAACAATCCCCACTCTTTCATACTGTAGTGGATGCAAATAGTCTTGTGTGTAATAGAGCTCAGGTACATTGTACATCAGACATGGTTTCCCATGATAATTAGGGTGTCCGTTTCCAGCTGCTCGAATGCGATGGTTGTCCCACATTGTCACAACGGTGTCTAGCTCGTTCTGCAACACAAAAACATGAGGATTTCAATACATATGAGGACTTCTTTTGAAAATTAGTACATGGAAGAAGGCTACTTTTCAAAAGAAGTCCTCATAGTATGGTTCAAATACTGAATACAAAATCCCATGTAGGTCTATGTGAACCCAGTATTCAGCTCTATGTTAACAGAGTGTAGTTCTATGTTAAAAAATAATAATAATTAAAGCATAATGTTTATGTCAGTGGTTGAAAGAGAGCAGGGGACCCCCTTATAGCTAAAATAAAATTATGTTGCATTTTAAGTGTGATCTATAATAACAAGTGCACACCAGCATATCAGGATTGATACTCCTTTAATAGGACAGATATATTTAAACTGTCAATCAAAGGCACATTCATAAACATAATGCTGATGAATCATGTGTGATTCATCAGCATTTTAATTGATTTATCCTTAGTTGTCTCATTGACAGATGGAGCCTACAGACAGGTATACAGATAAGTGGAGCAGGCGGCAAATTGATATTAAAGCTGGTTCATATCAAAACAACACGAAATACAGCCCTGAGATGTAGGCTATTATATTAAAGATATGGACAGTGGAGGACTTACTTGGATAATCTTCAGAAAGCAGAATTGGATGAGACCCTTGTCTATGAAATCCCCATTAAAGTCTCCAGTTGCCTGGAACTCCTGGAAGACGTCCCTCCAATAGCTTGCGTTCTGTCTTCTGTAGATCCCCCACCAGCTTTCGATCCGTTGATTTGCTGTACTGCGTCCTTGGAACACACACGGCCCATGCACAACGCCAGTCTCATCTTCTCGGAAGAAGTGTTGCAGCCTGTTAACATGGACATTTTCAGTTCCCAAATCCGATCGGATTATTTTTGGACACCCCCCAAGTCCCGTGACTGCATTCATAAAGTATGCTGCGATGACTTTGGGGTTACTATTGGAAGAGTTTGCTTGCATCCAGATTATATGACGAAAACCCATCAATGCATCCGTTTATTCCAATGCCGAAAGGGGTCAACTTGTCATAGGAGTCCATATGCCATAAATAATTGGGTCCTGGGACACTATAACATCTTCTCCGAAGTCTTGTTCCTCTCCGTTGCTGTACGCCCTCTGGGTCAAGATGTGACTGAACCTCCTGAACCATGTCTCGAGTAACGCGCAGTCCAGCCAATCTGCACCTCTCGTGCATCATTCGGTAACCATGAAGACGACCCGGTCCTCTTATCTGGTTGCTAATGAAGTTAACAATCTCAGCAGGATCACTTAACCGTCGCCTGTGAAGTTGTAACCGGGCTAGTCTTCTCCTTAAATGACGAGGACTAATCAGAATGCCATCTCTAACAGAAAGGCACAATGCAATTTCTGCCTGTGTTAGACCTTGATTGTAGTACATCCTGATGCGTTGATCAATAATGTGATCTGCCATTTTGACTTCCTTGGGACACACCTGGACCAGATAGTGGCATTAACCTAGCCTGTGCCACAAACCATAAAAATAAACGAGGCACATATCAAAACGCTATTAAATATATTAATAAACATGTAATTACGTTTCACATCACATTGCTAAGTTAACGTTAGCCTACATTTACGTTACCTTAGCTAAAGCAGTCGGATATATAGTAGTTTGTCAGCCTCCTATCTGTTTACAAATGGATCGCACAACTTACCGGTAGGCTACAGCTGCAGACAGCGGCGCTACGGAAGCCGTTCGTGGCAGCGCATTAGTTTGAATTCAAGACAAACACATTATTAATTGATTTGTTATCTCGATAAAACGATCTTTGTTATGTCGAGATAACGAAATAATTAATTCGTTATCTCGAGATAACAAACTTTGTTATCTCGAGATAACGAATTAACAAGTCGTTATCACGAGATAACGGTGCATAAAAAAAAAAAAAATCTATGGCCGTTCTCGGCTTCCGTACAAAAGAGTTCCTGAGAAATGTTTCAACAAACGTTTAGACTTTTTTCAAAATACTGAAAGAAAGCCACTGAATGCACTTGCACACCATTGAATCAATTTAATCACCAGAATGCAACAACATATCTTGAAACAAAAAAAATAAAACATCATCTTGCTGCAAAAATACCGCTAAAGCCACTTTAAAATCAATATCAAAATAATAAAATCTGTAATTATAGAACATTTCTAACACATCAAACCTGCAGCTCTCCAGGGCTGAATGACACACACACACACACACACACACACACACACACACACACACACACACACACAGAAACACACACACACACATGTCCAAAGGAGTTCTATAATGCTACAAATCGACCAGTTTGCACAGTGTAATGTGTTGTAGTATCCAATCTAAATCATTTCAAGGTGTATTTTGATGTGTGCTGTATAACAATAAGTCACTGTGCTCTGAGTTAACATTTTAGAAATAATAAGTTCTTTATTTATTTCACTGTCATTCCTCTAGCAGCTGTCAAAGACTTGAAATGCATTTTCATCTTTGTACGTACTCTTTCTGCATTAAAATAACTCCCAAGCAAGCAATTCACACACACACACACACACACACACACACACACACACACACACACACACACACACACACACACACACATAGACATAGACATTTAAAAACTTAGTGAAATAAAGACTGACAACAAACACTTTAAGATTACAATAATATTAGACAAAGTATTTTTTGTTGGTTTTGGAAACATTAATCATCATCAAATGAACATATGCAAATGAGAAAGTGAAAGAACTTAATGAGTCAGTGATGGGTGTGACATTTGTACTCATACTGCAGCACTGCCCACAAAACAAGGTTTTACCTTTATGCATTTACAGTAGGCTATGCCCTCTAGCTTGCCTCCAACCCTCACTTTTTATCCCTGTATAAAAAGGGAAGCCACAGGACAGTGGTTGGGCATAAAGGAGAACGTAGTAGAAGAATGATAGAATTTTAGATGGAGAGCTTGTCATCAAAAAGGCAGTCAAAGCAATTCCACTTTAAGAATACAATATCACTTCCGTATGATTGCAGTTATGTAAGAAAATAAATCAGTTTATTTCCTTCTGGTGTGAACTTTAAAGCTGTACTAATCTTTTTTTTTTTTTTTTTCCTTTTTTTTTTTCTTTTAATAATCTCTTAGTAATGGATCAAATAATTATGGGAAAATATGTTGCATGCAGTGACAAACCCCCCCAGGGAATTATAACCACTTCCCTTCAATTATATTGAGCGTTTTGGCATATTTCGGCTAACCGTAAACTCTGCTTTTATCAACCTCATTTACAGTTGCAGACAGCTGCCGTTTTCAGCAAGAAAGCTCTGATAAACCCACTGTACCTACTGTACGTTGACAATCCAGCAGAAAAAAGTAATTGGGTAACTTAATGCTAAAAATTTCTCATCTAAAAACTTTATAAGATGATAATGGCTCATTGTTCAGTTTATGGCTTGTTTTGCTTCAAGTGGCCCAAAAGTTTTAAGTTTTTACAAGTGTGCAAATGTTTAAGGGTATGCACTTTCATTGACCACCAGCAGTGCTACATACACATTTTGAAAAAGCTAAAATATCCTGTAAATAAGCAAGACGTTCTGTTTACTAATTAAAGGTAATAAAAAACCCGCTTTGGAGCATAAAAAATAAAAACATTTGGTGTACTAATTACATCAAAAGCCAACTAGCAGGATCATTGTAGGCATGCAGTGCATTTTGGAAATCCCAGACAAACAAAAATGTAAAAGAAATCCAATCATAACTTACATATCACTTGCAGCACTGTACATCATACTTTACAGTAACTATATTGAAAGAGAAAAGAACAACGACATGTTGGCCAAATTCACATGCAGTATGTTTAAGAGTTTAATTTTTAAAGAGTCTTTAAACTTTCCTTAATCCCCCCTTAGGAAATACATTATAGCCTATAGCTTTAGAGTGCCTGACACAGTGCCAATAGATAAAACATTCCTCTAGCTAATAAATCTTCATACTGACTTATTCTTATGGGAAATGTTATTTACAATCAATTTCTCACATAGGTAATGCCAAGAAGCTAATATGCCTCAATACATAAAATGTATATGTGTATGCTAAAGTGCTAATGTTTTAACATGATAAAGCCTGCTGGGACACATGATTACTGGTGGCAGTGCTCTCAGAAATTAAAGGGTAAGTTGCCTTATTGGACAAATATATGGGAGCAGAAAATGAGCTAACTAATTAGCAGCACAGATGAAAAAACACCTTCTAATGAAGTGAAAAAGAGCAGGTAGTTCCATGTAAATCTCTGTCTTGATATGATACTTTTTGAAATGACTTTAAATGACTGATAACAAGTGCTTAACAAGTATTGTAGCTAGCTGGTAGAACACATTAATATACAATGTCAGGAAAATTCATTCTTAGTTAAGATGTACAGTATATTTCTAAATACTCATGTAGTTTTATATGAATAAACATCTCCGTATCAGTTCCTATTTGCACATATTAGACTGTTTTGGTATGCTTGTAAACTGAAGTCTCAATCATAATATTTTTAATCTGTCCAAAATCAGACCTTTTGTTAAAAATACAAAAAATTCTAAGTACTTCAATCAATGCTGTAGCATTCTGACAACAATACAGATCAAGGGTAAACAGTTCACACATTTTAAATCTTTTGCAAGAAGACAAATAAGTCTAAAAATATCAAACATTAGTTTACACATCACAGGTTTATCCATAGACAGGAGCAAGCATACAGCAACACAACCAGTGTCTCCATGTTTTCTGCAGAGCTCATGTGTTAAAATCCTGTCAGCTAACATCAGCAAACAATACTTGGACTGTTTATACGACTATGTACACAAATGTGAATAAATGATCAGTGCATGAACATGCACAGATACGGGCTATTGTTGCCTGGGAAACAACTTGTTTGCCCTGATTGTCTCAGCTACCCCTCTGGTGAAAGAGCCTGAATAAACTTTCTTTTTCTTTTTTTGCTGTGGCTACATCAATACAATAATAAGCCCATCATAAGTCAAATCAAATTAAATCGCTATATGATAAAATCGCTTGTGATAATTTATCCCCCAGCGATGTTCTCTGCCCTCAGTCTTGTGGGTCATATTATCACACACAGAGCAGCGCATGTGAAAGAGAGGGAAAGCCCTTCTGCCTTCACGTGAGTTTTGGAACTTATGGAGATAATGACAAATGTCCTGGGAATAGAAAAAAAAAAAATCAACTTGTGCTTTGAATATTGTCCAGCTTCATCTTGTAACATGTGCATCAAATCGCGCAACATTGTCTTCTATTAACGTATAATGCTGTTACCTCAGGCAGTCTCTTCATGATGTTGCGATCGCTCCAATTCATGCAAATTCAACCAATCGCCGTGACGTTGGTGCGATTTGCAATTTTGACCAATCACCAATACCCAGAGTTTCCCGTGACTTAATCCAATCCCAGCAGTCCTACGTTCCAGACTCTGTATTAGCATGTGATTCTGAAAGCCAATGACCAAGCGGCAGTGAAAACGGGTTGACGTCACACGTACGCCGCCATATTAATTTCCTTGTTTACAGATGTGTGTGACTCAAACATCTCACATTTACCAACAGAAAATAAAGCGAAAGAGCGTGCAAAACATGTCAGACCGTCCAGCCAACCTGTATACATTTTAGTGGCCGCTGTTTCAATCCTGTCAGCTCTCGGCTGCTGATTTTCCCCCATGACTGACACGCACACACACACAAGCACACACGGTGGATGCAGGAAAAACCCGGAGATGAGATGTACAGGATGACCTCTATTGAGGACAGCTACGCTCGTTATTGGAAGTGCAATAAGAAGTTAAAGTCCTTTATCAAACTGTATGAATGTGTGTCTCAGGCCAGGATTGGAAACTAACTAACAATGTAAACCAACAAGCCACTGACAGACATGTTCAAATTTGAATTCATTCAATCAATTATTATTTTTTGTCTTAAATCCACCTGCCATTTTGATATTATAGCACGATTTGCAGCATCCTGAGCCTTTTTGGTAAGGTTAATAGGACAACTAAAAAAAAAAAAACTATACAAAAAAAAGAATCACAACTTTCTCTGTCTCCCGCAACTTTATTGCGACAAACATACAAAAAACATTGCAACTTTAGCGCAATTATTTTACAAAAGCTCCTGCAACATCAGGCTTTTTGAGCTGCAACAATCTCAAAAAAAGTCTGCGAAATCCTCGAAGGACTGTTTATGGCTCTGGAAACATTAAAGATTATACATTGGTTACTGTCACTATGTTACGCACATTTTCAAACAACAAGCAGATGTAATGTTAGATAAAGCTGATAAAAGTCGCCTTAAGTTTCTTTATAGGATGATAAATTAATGTCTTAATTGGTCAATATAATAAACTTTGCATAAAAAAATGTTGTGTTGGCATTCTCCAGACAGCTAGCTAGACTATCTGTTCAATCAGAGTTTTCACGACTATTTTGTAGCGGCTCTGTGCAGAGTTGATTGTTTTAAAGAAATGGCATTAAACCAGAGCATATTTTTCTCCCATCCCAGAATTCTGTGTCAAGTAGCCAGACCCTCCTTCACCACGCTTTGGAAGAGGGTCTGGGAATCTGAGACTACCTTCTATCTGACCGTTAACACTGTTAGGTGAACTACTAAATCTGGACAAAATTGTCTTGATCTTTTGCTCAACTTTGAGTCTGTGCTTGCTATTGTACTAAATAAATAGTACTATAGTACTCTGCCTCTATAACTATTATAATCTACTGTATCTCAGAAATAAATGCCATTTGGGTTGGACTGGAGAATGCATGACTGATTTGAAAATATGAGCACCATCATAGAATTAGTGATGGATGGCAATGTTAAAAAGGTCATTATGTTTTCATTTTATATACAGAATTGTGTCCGGTCACATTTGTCTGTGCAAAACTTTAAACTGTGGTATTTGCACTGCTTTTGTCCTTGAATTCATGATAGGGTGTTGCAGGTATGACATATTTGAAATATTAGGTATGAGCTAACAATGTTTCCATACACATGCAACCTTTGTGGTCAAGGTGAAATCTACCACTTTGACATCATAAGTCACAGGTTTCTTGTCTCTTTTTTTCATTACCTAACGGGTCCTGTCCATGAGCAAACCTCATGGACAGACGGATGGGAACAGCTCAATTGAATATGTTTGTTGTTTCAATTGTTATTGGATTTAAGAGACACTCACAAATTTGTAGCTATCCTACAATAATCAGATGCTTTCCTGCTGGTCATTTGTTGTATGTCTGTCTGCTAAATTAGTAGTAGTATCATTTAGTGAAGGCCAAACAACCTCCTCATCACCAGTTGTCGTCTCAGCTGGACCCACACCAAAGCTGAGAGTAGCTGGGCTGAGATTCATGGTATGGTCTGCTTTCTTGCCATTGACTGTTGCTGTCGCCTGATGACCACTTCCCTTCTTCTTTGTAGTCACATCAGTGACAGTATTCAGATCTCTCCTTGTCTTTTCATTGGTTCCATTGCTATTGGCCTGGGAGGCTCGGGGTTCTCGGACAGTACCTAAGCCAGTCTGGATCATTGACAATGTCCTCTGATTTCTAGCAGGCTGCTGGCAAAGGTAAAGCCCACGAAATGCGGAGCGAAACTTCTGAGACATGGCATTGTATATCACAGGGTTTATAGCGCTGTTGGCATAGATGCATGTCCGGCAAAACAAGAGGAACCAGGCATCCAGATAGGGTGTGGACACAAAAGAGTTGATCAAAACTAATGTCCGGTAGGGCATCCACAGGAGAGCAAATAGGATCACCACTACTGCCAACATCTTTGTCACCTGTAGGGAAGTAGCAGAGATACAGTTCATTAAGACCCCATTAAAGAAAGTTATTTTAATTAGTTAAATTCAATTTCTGAACAGGGACTTGAACTGGCCACCTTCTGGTCGCCAAGCCAAACTTTAATAATACATTTATTTAATAAAATATTTAAAACAATGATAGAGAAGAAAGTAGGCTTTCTTCACCCTGCCTCAGCTCCAGCTGCCCACTTTAGCTTCATTTTGGCTCTTCGGAAAACTATGGTTGACATCACGGAGACTACATCCATATTTTTTAGACTATGGAATAAAGCTTCAGTCATGTCAAACTCATTTTAGTTAATGGGCCACATACAGCCCAATTTGATGTCAGGTGGGCCAGACCAGCAAAACCATTGCCTAATAACTGATAAACGACACCAAACAAGTCAAACACATCCAAATGTGTCCCTTTCTTTAATGTAAAGGGGTACAATTACATTCTAACTTGTCCACACTATGCGCCTTAGTAGCTCACCTGGTAGAGCGCACGGCCATATATAGAGGTTTATTCCTTGTTGCGGCGACCGCAAGTTCAACTCCAACCTGTGGCCCTTTGCTCTCTCTCTCTCCCCTTTCATCTCTTCAGCTCTCCTATAAACAAAGGGCCTAAAATGCACCAAAAGTGTCTAAAGTTAAAGAACAACCTTTTTACAAAACAGTTGATGAACAGCCTAAGTAATCTTAAAAAGATTTAGTGTAATTTACACAATGTGTCTTAGTTTTTAAGTGTATTCTGCTCAGGATAGAAAAAGAAATGATAGTGGCGCCAAATATTATATTCATTAAGCACAGACAGGTGCTGTGAACACAGCAAGAAAACTACCTTCCAATTAACCGCTGTGAATGAATAGGAACTGCTGATTTTTTTTCTTGGAAAATATTCTTTGCCCTCTCATTTTGGAATTTCCGCTGGCGGCACCTGTATGTGCAGCCAATGTTTGACAGTGTGTATCCTGTATGTATGTGCATGGGATCTGTAATAGTGTATCCATCATAGGGCCTGCTACTGTTATCAGCCCCCAGTCGACAAAAAAAAAAAAAATTCACAACCGGATTGGACCCTTTGGCGGACCTGTTCTGACCTGTTTGGCCATATGTTTGACACCCCATCTCTGTTATTGGTAGACAAATAGCAGCCTGTAGGACAAAACAGGCTCCTCAGCAAAATGTTCGGCCTCTGATAAAAGCTGACATTTTCACCTTCATAGTTTACATCAGAACTTTTAGTTGTTCTTAAATAATATTATTACAATATTATATAAGAGCCTTGCCTCAATCCTTATAAACATGTGAAGCGAGGCTGCTATGCTAGACCTTGTTTTGCACAAGACTATTTGACAAGTGCATAGGGCTGAATGAAAATAATAAACAGTTATAAACATTATATAACCAAAACAACTACCACTTGAATTGACAAAAACAAATTTGTGTCTTACAAACACAAATAGGTGGCAGTTGAAAAGAAATTACATAGATACTGATTACATTTTAAAGGCATCAACCGCAACCATTTAAGTACTTTCATTGAACTATAACTAATAATCTGAATACTATTTATTTTGTGTGGATAACCAATCAATCAATCAATCAATCAATCAAATGAGTATTACCGCAAGCTTCTTTAAATACATTTGAGTATTATTCCAATTACTAATAAGAAAATTAAATTACAATCACTGTTGCCTATTACTGCCAAACACATTTGGAATCAACACCTTTTTCCACTCAAACCACAGACAGGTCCTCCCATCTCACAAGCTGCCTACCCAGCTCCACGGCTATGTTTAGACTGCAGGCAAATGCAATCTGTTTCTCAAATCAGATCTTTAAGACAGGCTGTCCACACTGTTATTTTCAAGCGATCAGATCGGATTTGTTTGTCCATCAATGGGTTGCTGTGGTAACAACGTAGGCGTGTGTCAGTTCAGATGCGCTGGTGATGCAGCTTTCTAAAGAGGAAGGTTGAGAAATTATTTTTATTGACATTATTATGCCTTCTAATTGCACTGTCAAGTCGCAGTGGACTGCAGCATCTGCTTATCACTTCCCTCACTCTGGACTTGACCTTGTTGTCAGTAAGCATTTTGTTGAGTTGCGTCTTTAGCGGAATGCTTTGACTAAATTTACATTTTTGTTGTGGAAGGTAAAATCAGAAAGAGTATGCACTTGACAATGTGGAAGTAAATAAAGGTTGTCTTGTTCACGTCGGCTCAAACTACAGAGACTTTGTTTGTTTTATTATCTACATAAGTATAGGCAATAACACTCAGTTACACAAGTGACAAAACAGACATTTTGAAATCCTATTCGAGCAGCCAGAGTTTCTGAACCAAGAAGCAACTGTAGATATCCAGTTGGAATCACATTTCATGTGTCTTTTTGCTGTCCAGAGTTCAAAATCCATCTGTACACAGTCTGGATATGCCAAAAAATGGATTTGGGCTTCCAGTCTGAACATGGCCCAAATGGCACCATATGAAATGGAAATATATATCAACTAATACAGTATGATATATTATTACATATTAAGATAGCAATATTCAATGGAGATGAAAATACATCTGGTTTTACCAGCTGCAACCAGTAGCGGCGCCAGGGAGAAGCTAGGTGGTGCTGTAGCTCCCCCTATAATAGCCATAGCACCCGCCCAGCAAGAAATGTCTGTAATCTTTTAGATTTATATTGTAATGTCGTGTTTGAATAGTCGTCTTCATGTTAAAAATTGGAATTAAATGATAATTAAATATATATATATATATATATTTTAGTCTAAAATAACAAACAGTTGCTCTTCTTTGGCCAATGGGCGCAGCTCCCGGTGAACCTTTGACCTTAACGTAGGGCAGCTTGTTTTTGATAGCGAGTTTGGAAATTTAGCAAAGTAAAATACACCAAAATGGATCGTTTTTTGCCCCCCAAACGTTCACGTTCTGAGTCACAACTGAAGGGAAATGATACTGTGAAGGTGGAGACACACTGCTCGTCGTCACAGAGCCCCAGGACCAAGAAACTTCTGGGGATGAAGACAAAGGAGAATCACTGGTGGCGGTTTCCATTGAGGATGCTAACGTTACGGTTTGTGCTGCAGGTGATATTAGCAACCATCCTCAAGAGGGCCAGTCCTTCAAAAATACCCCACACGGCAATTTGGGAATCAGCAGAGAAGTTTTAACAAAAGTTGGATGGATCAGTATTCATGGCTGGAATACAGCGTGGCGAAAGATGCGGCATCTTGTTTTGCGTGTAGGCATTTTCAGAAACGAGGGCACGGATTTCATTTAGAGCCAACGTTAACCAGCAACAGATTTAACAACTGGCAGAAAGCATCAGCATCTCTGAAGAGCTAATCATGAAAGTATGGGGCACAAATTTGCAATGCAAGGATGGAGTGAGTTCAAACAAAAAGAAACAAGCGGATCTAAAATAGCAAACATTCTTGATGAGGGACATTCTGCGTTAGTTATGGAGAACAGAAAATACATGAAAGCTGTGGTGGAGAGCCTGCGCTTCACAGCCTGCCAGGGGATCGCACAGCGAGGCCACAAAGAGGGTGAGGAGTCCCACAACTTGGGAAACGTTCGTGAGTTGCTGCATGTCATTGCTAAGTTTGATCCAGCGGTGGACAAGAAGTTAGCTACTAACCCATCAAATGCTAATACGCTCACCATGATATTCAAAATGAAATATCTGACGTAATGGCAAAAATAATAAGAAAGAAGATAAGTGATTGTGAGAGACACTTAGACCAGGAATCTGGCACTTTTGACTATAAACATGGAGAGAACGAGGACTCTTGACTGCGACAACATCATTGATGCCTTTGCATTCAATCACAGCAACAGACATATTGTTTTGTTGTGAAGACGTCTGGTAAGTGCTTGATTTTCCCCTATGTTTGCTATTACAAATTTAATTAATTTGGTGTCTTGGCTCTTCATAGTTACTTCTGTGATGATCCAACAATAGAAACACTGCTGATTTATCATTAGACTAGTGGTGGTAACTGGCTGTGTGATTTTGTTATCTGAGCATTTTAGGCCAAAGCGTGCAAAGTGTCTGTTGCTTTTTGTTGCTGCGCCGTTGTATTCAGGGCTTGACTATGACAGAATTGTGTGAAATAATATTTTCAGAGGTTTACATTGGCAAGCTAATGTATGTTGAGTGTATATATTGCCCTTGTGATGAATACACACAAAAAAAAAAAAAATATATATATATATATATATATATATAGTCACGGAACAAGTATAATTAATTTGGCCGTGTATGCGTGTGTATATAGGCTTTATGTACTAAGGGTGGTCTGAAGCGACCTCCATAATGAAACTCCCCAAAATTCAAAGCACCTTCTCTTAAGTGTTGAGCATCCCCATAGCAACTGCAACTGAAAATCTCTGTAGCCGCCACTGGCTGCAACATTAGTGATGCTTACACATTAATTCATCACTAATTAGAATTCAGGGATACTATATATTTTTTTCTCTCATATGGCCACTCTGCATAATGAGTACTTTTACTTTTTGTTTCAGTATATTTTGATGTTAATACTTATGTACAGTGTACTAATTTTTACTTTATTAGAAGAATATTTCTACACTGTTGTTGGAAATTTTAAGTAAAATATATGACTACTTCTTCCACCACTGCAAATAGGTAATGAGATGCAGGTGTGCACTTATAGGAGAAGGGAGCAGCTATCACCATGACAGAGCTTTATAGAGCTGGTATGCACTTGATTTTATAAATATTACATTACATTTAATTTAGCTGATGCTATATCCATGGCAACTTTCAATAAGTGCATTCAGCCATGAAGGTACAAACTCTAACAAGAAGAATCAAAAGAGAAGTACTATAGGTTCAAAGAAGCCAAACTAAAAAGGGCCACATGTAAGTGCAATTTCTTTTTTTGTATAACCCTTCAACTTTTTAGCTCAAGAGATGAGCTTTAGCCTGCAGCAGAACATTTCAGCTCTACTGATGTCAGTAGGGAGCTTGTTTCACCATTTAGGAGCAAACAGTCAGGATTTCCTTGAGTGATTAGGTTGCCCTGAGCAATGTGCACTACTAGACTGAGGCTAAAGGTACACGTCTCAGGAAAAAGGTCAGCATCCAGTTGATGATCCATGTAGAATACATAAAGAAACTGCACCATTATTGTGTTAAAGCGTACAATACAAGACGTTTTCACTTTCAGTTTTGCAAGAGATAGGGGATGAGGATGAGGACTTGCTGGAGTGTAAACTGCCCTTAAGAGCAGGGTAGGGTTGATAATGCTAACATCAATTCTGATAGCATTCAGAACTGGCTTCTACACAGCGGAAGAATACTCTGTAATGGGTGTGCTATTTATAAATGTTTTTTTTTTTACTTTGACTACAGCATACCTTTGCTCGTACAATTTATTTTTTAAGCACTTTAAGAATAAAATATGGAAGCTTTATATACTTTAGCACAATGCCCATCCCTTAATGTTGTACATGAGACATCTATCTTATAAATTTACATTTTAAACACAGCAATGTAATAAACAGTGAGATACGCTATTGTTAGTACTTAAAGTAGTTATTCATATAAGTAGAAATTGTAAATTAATGTTGTATACTGTACATTCATAACGTGTAACCCTACAAAATAATTAAGTTATTGATGTGCTCCTTGGCCTTGGAAGTAACGCTTGTTAGTTAGCTGGACATGCTAATGATTGAAGTTAACAGAGAGGATAAACGGTTAACGATCAATTATGAGTAGAAAATGACATATTCACAACAAACAGAGCATTTTTTTTTTATTGAGAGAGTGCTGCATATAACACTGGTTTGGGGCTAATGAGTCTGACCTAAAAGTTTTTAGATGAGCTAAATGTAACTTACATCTTCTCTGGAAACAGACTAGGGACTATATTGGCCAGGAATTGCTGTTGTTACTTCAAATAGAGTCTGATAAAGAATGTCCTACACGTCAATTTAGTTTTGAATAAGAGGCCTACCGGCACAATTTCTCCAAAACCTGTTCCCAACTGACAACATGTTCCTTGGGACTTTTTTGTAACTGCCAGTAATAAAAAAAAAAAAATAAAAATAAAAAAAAATAAATACAATAAAAAACATTTCAGTACATACAGTAAAACAGAGACAAAGTGAGTATTTACACAAATGTGTGATTTACATACTGCTTTTATGTATGTATGTTATGCTTCACTCTTACAAGAGAAAAGGCTTCAAAGATGGGAAATATCTTCTGCTTGGCTAGAAATAACTTGATTGATATTTCCCAACAGTGGGGAATCATCTTCAATCAATTTTATATTCAGGCCAATGCAGTAAAACAAACACGCAAAATCCAAAACATTGGCACTCAACATAAGTCATTGCAGCCACTCCATAGAGCAAGAGCTAACCGGACAGCAAGGAGAATCAACCTCAAATGGCAAAGCCCTGAAGTGTATCAGAAAGGTATGTGTGTGTGTGTGTGTGTGTGTGTGTGTGTGTGTGTGTGTGTGCACAACAACCTCAGCATGCCTTGACCTTTCTTCCCACTTCACCACACAACTTGCTCATAACCATGGTAACAGTGCAGTAATCTCTGAACCCACACGAGCCTGTAAGACTCAAGTGATTAGTCTTATCAGTCGCCAATAACACACCAACCCGCCTCCGAGCCTCCCTGCCTCACCCTGCAGCCAAGTCAACCGCCTTCAGTGCCAGGTTGATACCAGGTATTATGCACTCACCTCCTCTCAGCAAAATGCAATTTGAGATAAGGGTCTGTGTCCATGCCCTGAACGGTGAGCTAGTGATAGCCACCTCAGATGCTAGTTTAAAATGAAATAACTCATGCACAACAAAAGGGTTTAATTCAACACAAAGGAGGCGGACTGGAGATTGTTTCTAATTGTCTGCAATGCCATAATGAAAAAAAATCAGAAATAAGAATTTATTGAGGTTACATTATGAATATGCATATTATGACTGTAAATATGTGGCGGCAGTATACGTGACTGGCATTAAAGCTTTAGTGTGTAACTTTTTGATTTGAATGAAAGTCCAGTACATTCAAGCCATTACCAAGTGGCGATTAATTTAATACTTAACAACGGATCGGTTAATTGATTACCCTTCAGCTCTAGAATCTAGAATCCAATAGACGCACAGTTCATCCCAGAAAAAAAGAAGAGAAAACAATTCAAAGAATTTGCATTTAGCCTCTGATACTATCAATTCGCCCAGACAAAAAAGGACCAAGCTTCACCATCTTCATCCTCAATTTGCACTTGAGGAGATCACAAACATGAAGAAATTAAGAGATTAAAACTATGCAATCTTACAGATCACTGTATTCATATCCAATCGTAAAAGTATCATTCTTTGGCATACACAAATTTATCAAACTCATATCAGATTGAGTTGGCCTATCAAACGATGAATGAAAGACCTTGAAGAGCCTATTAAAGAACTGTGAGAGTAAAATCATCTGCGATATTAAGCATACTTCAATGTAAATCCCAAATCACATTATGCAAATATTCTGCTCCTTGATGGAGCGCCTTGAACACATGAGATTGGGATTGTCTCTCTGGTCTCACATGAGTGTCTCACAAACACACAGTGGCACAGAAACAATCTATGCCAAAGGTTGCATGAGACCGTAAAGCACTCAAGACCCACTAAATGAAAGGGTTATTCTTTAATCTGTGAGTCTGTATGTCTGTGAGTTACCTCTAGAAATTACAGATGCGGTAGCAGTCCTTTCAAGACATCCAGCTGTCCAGAAGTAATAGCTTTTCTGGAGAGACATTGGTTCTCATACAGGAAGAGACATAAGAACAAATCTCCCATTTTTGTTAATTTCCACAATTTGTTCTTAGTTTTATTACATTACCTTCACAGACTCCCTGCAGCGCACTATCCATCTGGCCCTTTATGAGAGCTAATCAGAACGTACTGTATCTGCGTTAATCAAAAACCCAACCACCTCAACCTCCCAGTGTCTTCATGCTTTGGACACAAACTTAAAATCGTTCACTCATCACTATTTGCTGTATTCTCGGGTCGCGTGGTTCTCCCTCTCCATTTGACGTTGGATGCACTGGTATCTTTTTATTTATAAGGCAATATTAGGACTTCTTCCTCCTTATCTGAACACTTTCATCCTCCCGAGGTCTGCAGGGACATATCACCTGCGCTCACAGGATCTGTTTTTATTGACAGTCTCTAAAGCCCGCACTGACTTTGTCAAAAAGCTTTTAATTTTGCAGCACAATCTGCATGGAATCAGCTTCAGAATGAACTACAGTTGAAAGAGTTGGTCTCATTTTATTCTTTTATTGATTAGACTGTGTTGAAGTGCAACTTTTCAAGCTCCCTTCAAGGACCATCAGACCCCCCCCCCACCCCCCTTCATAAGTCTCCACACAAATCTGGAAGTAAAACCTGACCTTTTGGTTGCCAGGCCATTTATGATCAGACCTAGATTTGGTGCCATCTAACCAACTCTACAAGCTGGAAGCATACATTAACATACATCAGTTAATAACAAGCTGGACAAGCCAATCCCGGTTTTGCCTTGCATTCAGTTTAACTAAATGGGTCCGGGCTAAGCGTTGAAACCTCCTCAAGTCCTAGCAATGGCCCTGCTCTGTACTATGGCTTTTCAATGGCTATACAACTTTTAAAAGAATAATATTTGGACATAAAACTAATTCCTTCTGACGAAAAAAAAAAGAACTTTGTTGTATCCCTTCTCAGTGGATAAAGGCTTCTAAAGGCAAATCGTTTTAAGACAAAAAAGGCTGAGAGAATGTGTTATACATCCAAGAGCATAAAGACAATACCATGCAACCTGGGAGAGAGAAAGGGCTTACTTAGCAAGAAGGCTTTTTGACTGCTTAGCCTGAGGAAAAGTAGCCATTACCACCATAATTGCCTTCAGGGCCTTGTAACAGCCAGGACATAGTGCCGACAAGAGGCCACTTTTCGAAAGCGATGGACATCATCACCATGCTGTTAAGAGGGATCCTTGGCCTCTATATTTCCAGCAGATCACACACACAGCCAAAGATAAGACTGGGGTCATATGTGACTAGTGCTATCACACATCATTTACTTTATATATAAAAAAGGATGTAACAGGAAAAGAAGAGCCCAGAAGGGGTTAATGGGAAAGAGGTTAAATGTGGGATGTAGCAGAAACCTGTTTCCTAGAGGAGAGCACACTCTTTTTCCGGCCCTGGCGACCCCCCTTCCCCACTTCAGAGGCTTCCCGGCAGCTCCGACGCAGTGTGGTGGTACTGGTGTCAAGATGGTTGGGCAGAGGGCTGGGGGGGACAAGCAGCATGTTAGATGTGTTGGTTGGTTTAGTTTCTTGATTAAAGCAGGTGTTAGGATGTGGCTCTGCAGTGGGCGGGGCTGCTGAGTTTCCCCCATGACTAACACGCACACACACACAAGCACACACGGTGGATGCAGGAAAAACCGGAGATGAGACGTACAGGATGACCTAAATTGAGGACAGCTACTATCGTTATTGGAATCGCAATAAAAAGTTAAAGTCCAATAAGTCCTTTATCAAACTGTATGAATGTGTGTCTCAGGCCAGGGTAGGAAATTAAGCCATTGACACATATGTTAAAATTTGATTCATTCAATAAATTATTTTTTGTCTTAAATCTACCTGCCATTATTATATAAGCCTAGAGTAGTTTTATTCTCCCCAAAACAAGTTATCTTTTTATTTTTAAAGAACTATACAAAAAAGAAATCGCAACTTTTTTTGCAACTTTCTCTGTCTCCCGCAACGTCATTGCAACAAACATACAAAACACATACACAAACTTTTTTTTGTAATTTTACAAAAGATCCTGCAACATCTGGCTTTTTAGGCCGCAACAATCTCAAAAAAAGTCTCTGAAATCCTGGTGGCACTGTATGATTATAGGGTCTGTGTTTCTGAATGACATATCTGCCTTGTTTGAAAGTGCTCGCCATTATGCCCCTTCCCTCTCCTCCTGTCCCGTCAGTGTCTCATTTGTCCTGTTTCTTACATGTTTTATGTTTTGAGGGACTTAACTTTGGATGCACTATTGTTGGGATTTGACAACGTGAAAGGCAATAGCAAGTTGCTTTTTCACATCTGCTTTAATGTAGAACACATCATTTTTAATAATGGGTGATCTTACATTTTTACTTTGGAACTGTGGTGGTCTGAATGCATCTCACAAGTGCGCCAGCACCCTAGCCCTACTTAAGAAGTGAAATGTTGACATTGCATTATTACATGAGATGCATTTGCTTCACACGGATGCCAGACACTTAACCAACAGATTCTATTATACGATTGCATACTCCTCAGCAAATTCCAAAACTAAATCAGTGGCTTAAAGTTTTGTCCTCATGCTCAGACAATACAGGCATAATTGTGATTGGTGTATTACAACTTAGCTCTTGGAAAATGGCACTCGGGTTAGCCTAAAGACCTAATGTTTTTGATGGCCGTTTCTATGGTACGCTGACTAATCAAATGCTGGTGTTAACATATTGCTCATTTGTTGTCGGTGTGAGCAATCCTGTAAGTTGAACGTCAAGGATATAGTCTACTTCTAGGCTAATGTTGGAATATCCCTCTAGCAAACAGAACTTTTAACAACAAGCAAAGAGTATTTAATAATCGTCTGAATTTAAGCATATTTAAAAACAATTTGAAGATTAAAAGAAAAATAATGAATTAAATTTAAATGGTATTATAGTTTTCTTATTTTAGATTGATTATTAATGAATTTGAGTTGCCATGGCTCAAGGCCATTGAGCTGCCCTTCCAATTCTGGCTCCTGAAGGGTGACCAAGTTTCCGTTTTCCAGGCAAGGTGCAGCAGCTTCTTTTTTGCAGTTTCATTTTGGGTCTGCGAGTCGCTCTTAGTCTGGCAAATCCCTTGGGACCACTTTTACTTCAGAGACTCTACCAGAAGCTATTACCTCTGACAATACAGCCCTCAGGGACACATGGACATGCAAACCACTTCCCCACATTAAGGTGGTGGTTCAGAGATTTCCTGACTTTTAGTCCCTGTTCCTTAGTATGGTTCAATCACCAAATCTATGGAAGCCTATGTTTTCCATAATGTAGTTTAAAAGTATTTAATTTGACTTCCTGCCAGGTAGATAGATACCCATCTTTCTTGAACTCCATGCCTCCTGTTTGTAATGCAGGCAATCTTTTAAATCATTACAATTTTTAAGATCCAAAGCCAAGCTGAGTTTTAAAAAAAATTACATCATCATGGTTATTCTCTCTGACTTGACCAAGCTTCTCCAGAGTCGCTTAAGACATTATACAACTCTTTTCACTGGCTGAGTAGTACACCACATGGTGAATACACAGATACATTACACATGTAAAATTGGTGGAGTGAACCTTTTTAATGAAGTAACTCATTTATTATGGTTTTAAAGACCTTTTACATTACCTAAGATAGAGGATCCGTGCTATCAAGCCATACAGCACAATGGCGAGGAGCAGTGGGATGACGTAGAAAATGGCAAAGTCAATGAAGTAGATGGGCAGGTAGAGCTCTCGTTTCACTTTGTAGCCACACTGCACATGTCCATCCTGGCTGACCTGAATGTCATACAGTTATCATAGAGACATTGAAATAAAACTCTGGGTTGAGTTGCACATAATTATCTTTCCCATCTAAACACAATAATGCTACTAATTATGTGGTTAAAAGACTCCCGATTAAGGAACAAGCGTGTCCTGGATAAAAGTATATTGTTTTTGTCACAAAGTCAACTCTGCTCACTAGCTTGAAAGCGCTGTGTTTTAGGATGACACCACATTGTGCTATTTCATTTTGAAATTAATTTCCATTGGATGTCGAAGTTCATAAAGTGTTTTGGCATGGCTTGCCGGGTTGCACTATGATATTGAAAGGGCGATTTAATTCTTGCATGTTTTGTTTTGCTGTGCATGATCGAAAAACGTCCCCCCATCTGATTTTTTTCACAAACCACACGCTGATTGTTACTCTGCTGAGATCCTCAGCAAGTTAAACCAATAACAACAAAATGCAGCATATTTATCTAACCTGAATGTCTACCAGGAAAAACCACAGCATGCAATAGACACAGGTGACAATCCAAACAACCGCAATGATCCGCTTGGCCCGGGACACTGTGCACACAGTTTGAGCTTTCATTGGATGGCAGATAGCTAGGTACCTGAAAGTAAAGAGGAAATGGAGGGTTTAAACACAACCACGGCAAGGTAAGTTTATTATATAGCACATTTCAAACAAAGACATAGCTTAAGCCATATTATAAAAACAGTATAAAAAGACACAGGTAGAAAGACTAAAAGTGTATACAATTAATAAAGGTCTTTTTATCACTTTGGTACTATCATTGAAGCTGTGGTAAAATTTGACAGTACAAAACTCCAAGCTCATCACACACATCAAGGTCAAAGTTTATTTCTATAGCACACTTACAAACAGTCACTACTGCCCCAAAGTGCTGTACAATTATAGACAACAACACAAGATAAAAGCATAATAAATAACCGGAAAAACCATCTAAAACAAAACATGCCAAAAACAATAAAAACAGACAACAGATAAAAAGCTCAAATCAATAACAAAATGTCACAGCTCAGCTTGTGTTAAAAGCCAGTGCAAAAAGATGAGTTTTTAAAAGGGATTTAAAACTCTCAATAGAGGAAGCTGCTCTAATGTTGAGATGGGAGAGCGTTCCAGAGCTTAGGACCTGCCACCGAAAAAGCTCTGTCCCCTCTAGTTTTCAGTCTGGTTCTGGGACAGTCTAAAAGCAACTGGTCAGCGGACTTGAGTGCTCTGACTGGAGAGTGCAAAATCAGCATATCAGATCAGTATGATGGTGCTAGCCCGTTAAGAGATTGGAACACGTCATTATTTCAAAACTTGCCATTGTGCATTCATTTGGATTGTATACAACTCTCACCGAACCGCCAGCGATTCAAAATATGTTTTTTATGAAAGGTCATGAGAACATGCAGTTTAATCACCAAAACAGAACTTAATGCTATAATAATATAATGTTTTAACTACCAGCAAATCCAGTTACAAAAAATGCAATATAAATGTTTCAAATGGCTGATAGAAGTGCTGAAAGTAATATGCTGCAGTAGTGTAACAGACGGATTACAGTTTTCACAAGAGCCAACATTTACAGAATCTATCATTTCAATCATATCTATCCTATGTGTAATCAAGTTGTGATCAAAGAAGACATCCTCTTCAACCATTTGGCCAAATTTTGTTTTACATTATTTTTCAGATATACACAATTGTAACATACAGTAGGTATCCTCTTTACTGTAAAATCCAATGAAGATTGTAAAAACTATAAATTTGTTCTTATATATCTTGTTTGGAGATGTATCCTCAAAGTCTCTCCATATTTGTAAGGCAATAATAGGCTAGTTTTGTTATTGACTTGATATTGCTCTTGTAATTGAAATCTTGATCTGTGCCTTGGTATTTTCACTTCAAAGAAATTGAGTCAGTTATCTCAGTTTTGTCTTTATTTAATAAAAAATAAATATAGCTCACTGAAATGTTCTGTGAAGAATATGTCATCTATAATAAGTCTCTGAAGGCACATCCAAACAGCAAGCCATGGGTGTCAAAATGATTGAAGATTTGGACAATATGAAAATGGTATTTCGAGAGGGCAACCTCTCAGAACGGAAGTTGCTAAAAATGATGAAGTGAAAATAGGAGTGTATTCTGTTCACCCCTCTCCAAACATATTGCTTATGGTTGTGACCTCTATTTTGGTCTTGTCACTCCAAATTACAGTGTGCCAGAAGCTGTGAGGCGCGTCAAGGTGTTTTCGGCCATATTGTAACCGGGCTTTTTTTGTGGCATTGATGCAATAAAGGCTTTTTTCTGGCCACTCGACCATGCAGCTCATTTTTGTTCCAGTACGTCACATTGTGCTCCTTGCAACAACCACACCATCTTTTTCCAGAGTAGCCTGTATTTCCCCTGACGTTACCTGTGGGTTTTGGCTAAAATCCTTCTTGGTCTACCGGACCTTGGCTTGGCATCGAGAGATCCAAGAAATTTCCACTTCTTAATAAGTGATTGAACAGTACTGACTGGCATTTGTAAGGCTTTGGATATCTTTTTATATCCTTTTCCATCTTTATAAAGTTCCAATACCTTGTTACGCAGGTCTTTTGACAGTTCTTTTCTGCTCCCCATGGCTCAATATCTAGCCTGCTTAGTGCATCCACATAAGAGCTCCCAAACTCATGGACTATTTAGACACAGACACAAATTGCAATTTACAAAGCCACGGGTGTGGGAAATAACCTTTACTTGCCATTTTCACATTGTGTATGTGTGTGTGTGTGTGTGTGTGTGTGTCACTTTGTGTGCCCGCAACAAGGACAGACATAAAGTTATAAATATTGTTTAAAAAGCTGCCAAACAAAAATTTCAAAAGATATGTCTTCATATGATAACTATGCTTGAATCAAAAACAGTTATTTTGCATGATGAGTCATATTTACAAAATTTATGCCAACATTTATTTTTTATATTATAATTTATGCAAACTCATGAGCACAACTGTACCAAACTGTAAAAATATTCTGTTACAAGCGAGAGTCCTGCATTAAAAAAACATTTTACTTAAGTAAAAGTATGTAAGTATGATGTAAAAAGAAAATGTACTTAAAGTGTTAAAAGTAAAAGTACTCAATGATGAAAAATCCTCCCATTTTAGAAAATGGAAACTGTCAAAACCAACCTGTTCTCACTCCAAAGTCATAAAATCCGGACGTTTGGACAGTGTCTGTCAGCGTGTGATGCAACGTAAAAGGCGCCCTTCAGAGTGTGTGTAGAACATACCGGGGAGAGCGGCATCTAGATGGGGTTTAGCGAGTAGTATGTAAGGGGGGAAAATCCATGTGAGGAGGTCACGGAAGCTGCTTTCTTCTTTAATCGTCCCATTCTTCCCACGTGTCATAGAAACCCACCCCACCCACGACCGTTTCTTAAACTCAACCGTCCTGTTTCCGCGAGTCACTGAAACTTAAGCCCTTCAATTGTTTTTCACCCGCTGACATAGACTCTTTGAAACACTCAAAAGCTCCAAAAGCCCAGGGTCTGACATTATGAGTAGCTGTCTGCTCTCCTCTTCAGAACCAATCCCTTCTTACTGCCAATTCATCCCATACTGACGCTTGGACAGTGGCCCCTTAGTTATACCGATGCATATGGCACCCCTTAGGGTTTGTTAGGGATGTACTGTATGGAAAGCAGAGGAACTACTCATCTGCAGCGCTGGAAAATGACCTATGTAGAGTGACAACAGTAGAGAGTAGAAGGTAAGGGTGGTGTATGGGTCAAAGAACACAGCACTGTCATCCAGGAGAACAAGGTTTGTGTCCTGTGTCTCACTTAAACGTACATATTTTAACCACACTCAAAATCTTTTCCTAACCCTTCATAACAATGTGGTTTTACTCTGCACATTGACCATGGTCAATGCATCAATTGTTTTTTTGGCCAATCAATCAATCAATCAATCAATCAATCAATCAATCAATCAATCAATCAATCAATCAATCAATTTAGTCAAAACAGGTTAAAAAGTGTCACATGAAATTCACGTGACACTTTTTAAGACCTTTTTTTGAGACCATTTTGAATGACATTTAACCCCTATCACAACATCAAAAGAAAAGTCAGATGTCAGATTCCAGAAAAAAATGTCTAAAATAATTCCCCAGTTTCCTCGTTGGCATGATAGGACTGTGTCTAAATTAGTGGCAATATATCAAGTGGTGACATCTGTAGAATATTTGGACTAGTGACAGAAACAACTACAACAACACAGACTAAATCTATTTAGGACCTAGAACATAATACTTTTTTTTTTTTACACTTTTTACACCACCCTGATTAATGTGATCAATGTCCATGTTTTTATGGATAGTGAGACAAGTTCTTTAAAGGAGGCATTCCAGGTGAAGACCTTTTGTTTTTTTGAGGTGACAACGTTCAGGGGTAAACCAGGAAAGTCCATTGTATTGGAAGAAATCTTAAAAGTATCTGAGGCACTCTTACAGTAAGTGGAAATTGTCTATTAATACATGTAAAACCAACATGTTTTGACTCAGAGTCTAAAAGGTATGATGTGGAAAGTTCTTTTTTTTATATTCTGTATTGAAAGAATGGCCAGCAATTACCTTATTGTTAATTGATAAACAAATTGAGCATATTGATTAGTTTAATTTAATTTTTCATGTCACTGGCTTGTCCCCAAATATGTGTTCTCAAAGTTACTATTAAAATTTCTGGTCTAGTTGTGTTTTCTGTATTTGCAGCTATAAGTTGTCAAACTGCTGAGGATGTTTTCTTAATTTGCTTGTGTTTTGTCTATTTATATGTGTTTTCTTCATTTCCAGTGCGCTGAGCTCTCTATAGTGCCCCCTAACAGCAGGACATAATTTGTGTGAGCTTTTGAAACCATTGTGTATCACAACACAATGGCTTGGCTAGGTTGAGGCCCAAAAATTGCTTGGTTAACGTTAGGGAAACATTGTGGTTTAGGTTCAAATAAATTAATAAAGTTAGGGGACATCTGTCGTCATAGTTACAATAATAAACACATGTTTGAGGGAACCATCTTAGTCATAGTTAACCCTCTGAAGACAAAAGATGCACCAGCACATCCAAACAATGCTTGACAAAACTCCTGCTCAAAAAGCAATATTACAAATTTTAATTTTAAACATGTTACTATTTTAATCACATATAACCTAAGAGTTTGGTAAACTCATTTCATCTCATTCAACACATCATAAGTTAAGACAAAACAATTTAGTTTGTTATCACAAGAGATTTGAGGATTTAAAAAAGCCAACATCAATGTTTAAGATTTAGCTGCAAATTATCTCTTCACACATTGCTCTACAAAAAATGTGGCTGTCACTGTACGGGAAGCTGAGTTTGTTACCTTTTAACAAAGGTCAATTTAAGAAGACGTGAAAATGCCTTTAGACCTCAGAGGGTTAAAGAAGTGTGACAACGAGAAGTTTCACAGGTTTTATTGATCTATCTAGCCTGACCTCCTACCTACACAGATTGAGTTGCTGTACAACAATGTCACACTACTTCCTTTGCTACTGTCATGCTTTCTACAGCCATTAGAGGGCTTGGACACTGAAACATAGGCCCGTGTTGTTGCTATTCTTCTTAGGATGATAGTCTCCTGAGGTCACAGATGGAGCTAAATGTAACGGATACGTCTTAAACCAATTATTATAGACAAGAATGCAAAACCATTGGCTTGCATCATATTATATCACTTACACAACAAATGTTTTCCTTGTAGATGTAGAGCCTATGTAAATGTTAAATACTTATCCTTTTTAACTTATGCAAATTTAAAGCAAAGCATTCTCCAGTAAAAGTAAAATGAATACCATTAACAACTCAAAAGTGCCCCACCCAGACAAACGCACCAGAACAGCCCCAAAACACTACCATTAGGAGAAACATGGTGCAAATACAGAAACAATGCAACGCAAAAAAAAACAATGGCTTCTACATTTATGGGGGTTGACTTTATAACTCCGATACATAAGTGTAGTCCTCTACATGTAGTCAATTTACGTTTTGCAATGATGTCTTTTCTGCAGCAGCATATAGTATACAGCTATAATCAATTTGTTGACCTCATATTGACCTATGCTGTAGGTGTATTAATGCCTGTGTGTCTACCACCCAGTTGCGTCTGACCACAGTTTGTAATAGTTTTATGACTTATATGTTTGATAGGTACTGTACTGTTCATGTTTGCTATCTAGCCCTAGACCCAGGTAGGCCAACTTCAATTCAGACAACCTCTCCATTGACTGACCTTGTGGGCCTAATTTTAGGGTGGTCCAGACCAAAAACATTGCAAAAGCTGTACTAAGAACAATTGTATTTGGTTGGTGGTCCATTCTCACCTCTCCACAGTGAAGGCGGTGATTGAGCAGGAGGACACATTGATGCCCAGATACTGAAGGTAGGTGATCCCAAGGCAGCCAGCGTGGCCAAAAATCCATGTGCCTGTCAGACTGTCCGATACATTGGGCAGCCCCGCCGCCACCAGCACCGTCAGGTCGGCTATGGCCAGGCTGACTAGGTAACAGTTGGTGGGTGTCCTCATGTGGCGTGTGGTGAGGACCACAATGACCACCATGATGTTCCCCACGATGCCCACACTACACACCAGCATGACCAGGAACACTGACACTGTCTTGTACTCCAACGACTCAGAGACAGCATCACAGAGACTTAGAGAGATATTGGTTGGGGTGTCAAATCTGGAGCTCACATTGTCAGCCATATTTGCTAGTGGCTGGCTAGTGTTTTTTACTTTTGATTAAAGTGATGACTCTGAAATGTTGCCATGGTTTTTCTCCTTCATTAAGAGCATTAAGTCCCGTGTATAGCCAGTCCAGTTACAAGCATGATATTGACGGTTGTGAAGCTTTAGCATTACCATTTTGATTGAGTTATCACTACAAAGCTGCTGTGAATTTGCTTGTTATAAGGATTTGATAACTGAGAAGAGGAAATAAGCACTGTTTTCTTGTTTTTGATATTTCCTTCTGTCATTCCCCTTAACTTCTCTTCTCTATCTTCCTTTAAATTAATGAAGAGGAGTGAAAAAGAATACGTTGCATATGATCCCGGGACTCCCAAACACCGAGTCACCTAGAAATAGAAGATGAGATCAATTACTTGGACAGACAGGGAATTAAATTGACAATAACCTTTGAATTGAATTTGGACGTCCATGTGTCGGTGTCAAACACACATTAACACATCTACAGAATTAATCTCAGTGACTCCAACAGGTATCTCCAATTCTGGCAGAATCAGTAAATGCTGCTTAAAACAAAAAGTGCCCCAAAAGCAAATTTTTGTTAAAACAAAGGGGGAAAATTAAAGAACAAAGCATACTGGTGGTTTTAGATGGCGATGAGATGCTGTAATTACAGACAATGTGTAAGGAAAAGATCAGCAGTAAATCAATTGTCAATTCTTTAATCTGATCCAGATTATAAACATTCTTGTGTACAAAGTTGATATTTTGTCCTAAGGGTGGGAGTAAAGCTCATTATGTGTCCAAAGATTTCAACCTCTGGTAAGTTTGAATGTGCTTCATGGCAATCTGACATTGGATTTTATATTTCCTGTAATGGTCAACAAGTCACAGGGGAAATTGATAGGATTCATTTTCTCTGATCAAAGACATTTTAAATAATTGTTATCATATCATGTAACTCTTGCCATTATAGTTGTAGATACCTTGCATATACTGTACATCAACTTTGATTCATTGTTTTCTACTTGATCTGGTGAGGACACGATAATCTTTTCATTTCTGTTGACGGCAGTTGATTTAGTCGATTAAAAATGGCATCAACACAATATTGCATTTTTTAGATTGTTCTGTATATCCGATTTTATTTTTAAGTGAACATTTTGTTTTTTTATCATTTATCGGAAATATTTTTCTTACTAGCAGCAAAGGTGTTAAGCCACATTCCCCTTTCTCATTGCTATATGTCAATGATGGAAACATTTAATTGCCTATCACCACCATTTACATTACATTATCCATATCGATAACAGCTGTCATGGCAATGTGGCCAATAGTAAGAGACGATAATAAAATAAATCCTACTCTGAAGTATTGGACCATTCAGATCAACTGCAATGCACAGCTTTAAATAATGCAAACATAATAAATTGAAAACCCCTGATGTTCCCCTAAAGGTCTGCAGACCTCAGATTGAGAGCCAGCGTTCAAACTGTTCCTGGTGAAGCTTTAATAAGAGCCATTGTGGATAGCAATTGATGGGCAATATTCAAATGAGTCATACTGCTCTCAAGGCGTACTATTCAGAGGATGCATTAGGGTCATAGCATAATATTCTGATAAAATACACATACCTGAGGGTTTATTCTCCCCTCAAAATGCTCATATAATTCCTCCTATTGCATTTCTGCTAAGGTTACAGACACATTCTTAAAATCCTGTACAAGAAGAATACTTTCTCATTAAAGCTGTTTCTTTAAATATAATACTTGAACATATTTTGAGGTTACGAGAGGACAAAGTGTGAATAACCCTGAGGTTTGTTTTGAGGTTTAATAATTAACCAGTGTGCCGCACTGTGAAACTCTACAAGTCCTCTTTTGCTCTTTCACTCATCTCCCAGCTCAGTCACACACACACACACACACACACACACACACACACACACACACACACACACACAGACATTGGACCTACCCTCCTGAGGGCTGCCTATAATAAAATGAGGTGGGGAGGAAATGAAAAGTAATTTAGTTGCACTATGCTGCCATCAATCAAACAGCATCCACCCTCTATTCTGTCACAACCCATTAGAGCTGGTGTTATGCACATTTCTGACTTTCCATCATGTTTGAGTGAATGAGGTGCCTCAGTAACACTAGTTTGAGGACTTTGAGGTACAGCAGTTTACACAGATGCAAACCATCTTTTCTACATGAGAAATAAAAAAGGGCAAGGGGCAACATCAATTTAAGGGGAGGTTTGGTAACTATTTCCAGTATAGAATTTTTGATATACTGTTTGCGATAGTCTTTACACCCCGACAGCAATAAATAACTTATTTGCTCAGAAAGAGGAGTAAAAAGATCCTTCATAGCTGCTGTAATCCTGCAAAATGCCCACCAATCACTGCCTAGCAGTCCACTTGAAAATAACCAATAAAATGCTTTCTTGACCTGCAGCAAGTACTCTACCCCTCCCATGTTTGACCATGAGCTCAATGCGTGTCATTGCCATATTGCTAACAGTAGTTATGTTTGTTTTACACATTTGGTATGATAATATAGTTTGCTTACCGGTGATCAAGACATTAAGTAAACCGCTACAGCCAAGAAATTATTTTATTTAGCATACACACATTAGAGTGGTATCAATCTTTGCGTTGCCAGTGAATTGTGGACAGAGCAGGTTGAAACATATGTACTTGAACCCTAGTCTATATCCACAACATTCCACTTCCGGGATTGCTGCAATCCTGCCAGAAATTCTGCTAAATGTCCTTCTTTTCACCCTGATCTCCGTTACCTTCCGCTTTCTTTGTGTTATTTTTCCCCAACGTGTTTCCTAGGATTAGGGTGGCACCTAAATCATGGTTTCAGCTGTCCCAATGGTCCTGTTATGCCCTGTTAAACCCTGCTGCTCCTTGCAGGGCCCTGCATCTTCCCAATGCGTCCTGCCACACTGTTATGCTCTGCTTTGCCCTGCTATGTCCTGTAACGCCCTGTGGTGCCCTGCTATGCCATGAACTACTGCAACTACTATTACTGGTTATTGTTCTATTAACTTTATTGTGACTTTTATTGCCATTGTTCATCACACCTCCAACTGGCACCGTCAGATATCCCCTACCAAGAGCATGGGTCTCACCAAGGTTTCTTCATTCCTCAATGCTTGCTCTTCGGGGAATTACTCTAATTGTATTGTAAATTATAAAGTGTGGTCAAGACCTACTCTATCTGTAAAGGATCCTGAGATAACCCTTTATGTGATCTCTCTCTTCTCTGTGGGCCAGTCAGTCAAAGACCAAGGATGTGAATGGCCAGTGTTGGGAAAGACACACAAGTGGGCCAATCATGTTATCTCTCTTCTCTTTACGGGCTGGTCAATAAAAGGTTATCGACCGGAGTGCCGCCCATTTAGCCCCCGCAAATGGACCGGCCCACTGGGAGATCTCGCTGTAATCCTGATAGCAAATCCATGCCTAAACTCAACTACCATGGTCCCTGAGAGGGCCGTCATCTGGCTTGTACCCACTTCACAGTCACCTATTGGGAGCTAAACAACTACCACTGGTAGCTGGTGTCCCGGAGCTATGTAGGGCCTAAATACAACCAGCAACTGCTGCTTAGATTTTATCATTCTATGCATATAGACTGTTCATGTTACAGCCCTCTACTTACTTTAAAATACTTCTATTTTAGGTATATAAATAAATATGTCATATGTAATATATCTACTGTATTAAATCCAAATATTTCATCAGTTTATAAGGTTACATGCTCAGCTGACAACAACGCTAAAGCTAGTATTTTCTCCTTTGAAATTTCCGTTCCGTGACGGAATTTCTGTTGTTGTCAATTGCCTATCCTGAAAGCCCAACCCAAGCAAACCCAGTGCACTACAGCTGTAGTACAGCCAGGGAGGCAGCAAACAAATAACTGGATCAATGGAGATAGAGATAGATTCTACCTCACCAAAAAAAAACGCATAATTATTGGTGACGGCCTAGAGCCCAAAAGATCACTGAGTTGGCTAATTTCCACTTGAACAGGTAAGCATTAGCTTCAGGCTAATTTATCACGGCTACTAGGGACAGGCGTTTTCACGCATTTCAACATTTGTTTATTGAATTTTATAGAGAAAGGTTACTCGAGTTAGTTACTCGCAAAACAATTGAGACACAGCCAAAAGAAAGGAGGAGGTGGGGGAGATGACTTTGTCCAGTATTTTTGAATTTGGACTTCTTCTTCCTGCTTCTGGCGAGAGCAGTCGTGCTTTTCCTCCTCTCCCCTCTTATCTTATTTTTGCTCCTATTCTAGTTGTCTACCTTGTCATGTGGAACTCTTTCTCCTTTCTCTTTGTCCCCTGCTTGCTTTTTTCCTGGAACATTCAACATGGAATTGATTAACTGGTCACTCAGCGCTATTGACAAGATTTTTTCACTCAAGCATGCTTCACCGGGTGGGCCGATCTGCCCCAGTGGGACATTCTCTGCAGGCTACGCTTGTGATTCCTGGGTGAATTGGCAAGCGGTCTGCCTGGACGCTCCCACTGTGGGAGACGTTATTTGGATAATTGGAATTATGTTCGTGGGACTCCTGATCGTCGGACTTGGAGTCTCCTTGACCTATTGGAAAATTGGTAAGACAGCCGCCTGCAAATTTACCCACAAGCTGTCTTGGGAACTTAAAGAGTGCTTACATGGAGTGATTGAGAGGATGAAGGTTTTACATCTGAGGGTTGACCAGGCCAGTGAACTGTCTCGTAACATCTCAGACCGGTCTGGGGAAGCGCAAAGGGCACTTCATGAATTGGATGCACGTATGACGCTGAGGACGAGTGGAATTGATTGACTAACATTGATTTGGTCAAATTTCACAGAATCAACCTAAATTGGATTGAAATTGTGATCTATGCCCCCCCCATCCTTCACCCGAGCGGGTAAACAGCCTGCAGCTGGACTACTATCTACTCCTGTGCATTGACTTATCTCCTCAAGGCAAGGCCGAATGAACTCAACTTTCTAACAACTTGGACAGTCTGCCGCGCTTCCGTCTGACTGCCTCGGTCTCTTTTTTTGTTTTTCCCATCCTCCCGAGTCACCACACAAAATTCCTTCATGTATCCACATGTACTGTGTGTATCCTTGTGCATTATGTTATGTTATGTCTTGTACACTATCTTGCTATAAAGCTGATTCTGATTCTGTTTCTGATGCATGTGAAGTGAAGAGTGTGCATGCGCTGACATGCAAGCTGCCTGTTGCATTGCCCACATTTTGTCCCCACCGGGAATTAAAATAATTGAGCAGAAGCATCCCAAGCATGTGTAGATCAGAAAAGGCGAAATCCCCCCCCAACAAAGCAAACCCTGATTATAAGGTTACAACATCTTTCAACACACTCAAAGTTATTTTTAGTATGATTGGTTTGATCATGATTAATAGTACTGGGCTAACCCATGAATACGTTCACCAGTAATGTTAGCTGTATAGATAGACGACTAATCTAATCAGCCCTGGGACCTGTAGTTAATGTTAGCCCCCAGCCAGCTAGCAGCCAGCCACTATCATTACAGCAATCCAAACCTGGTCAGCACTTAACTCCAGTGCTGGGTGCTAACAACGCTAATGGAAGTTTAATGGCTGTAGTGGAAACAGACCATATCAGACCCCAGGCACCCGAGTCAGAACATTGGGTCTCTGTTAATATGCCGAAAATCTCCTCCCTGCCAAATTTCTCTCCGGTTTGGGAATAGCTGTCTTTATAGTTACATTTTCCTGACAAAAGGTGGGTTATGCACTAAAACAACGAAAAGTGAAGGGGATTATAATTCTGGGCAGCTGGGAGGTCTGCTGCTGCACATCAATGGCCGTGGGACAGAGTGCCAAAGATCCAGATAATTATATGTGCAGAAGTAGGGCTGCACGATTATGGCCAAAATGAAAAAAAAAAATTATCAATATTGTGATCACGATTAATTATCACGATTATTTGTTGATTTTAACCAAAATATATTTTATTGTCACATAGGCTATTTATAACTGCTTTCACATCCATATTTTGCTACATTCTTCTTATGTTTAAGTTTTATGCTTTATAGACATACAACTGCAACACATGTAAATGAAAATTAGCTATCTGAAATAAATAGCGTAGGATATGTTTTTTTTAATGTATCTCTGAGAAAGCTCTTTCACTTGTTTTCAACAATAACTGATTAAAAGAGCTAGGGAGAGAGGGAGTGTGATGGACTTACAGAGACGGCTGACTCATTATGAATGGGTCCAGCACGGGTCAGCGGAGTAACACACGTTGTGTGTATGAAATGGCTGTATCATCGCTGCGCTGCATTTTTATGAACTATGATATTCTGGCCATGGGTCACATCTCTTGCCCAAGTCCAGCAGACTCCGTCTCACACGTTGTTACTCTACGAACTGAAGTTAGTTGCATTCAATAACTTCTGTGTTTTTTGCCGTGGCTGCCGCAATAGCAGAGTTACCAGCGGAAACTCTGGTACAAATACAGGTTTACCTGTCATGCTTGACAATATACAGCTGTGTTAATAATTAAAACTGTGGACAAATGTCTGAATTGTGGGCCGGCGCTGTGTGGCGGGGCTGCGAGGAGAGTAAGAGGAGAGAGAGTAAGAGGAGAGATCCAACACATGCTCGGCTTTACAGAAGAAATGGGTCATGTAACGCAAAATTTAACCATATCCATATAAACAACATTGCAGCGGATGCGAGGACATTAGGTGCACCGGTGCGACTTACAGGAAAAAATATTACCCGCGCACTAGACCCCAGTGAGCTAACAGACACTAACTAGCACCAACTAGCACTGGTCACTGCTGGTGTCTGAAAAACAACACAAACGCGACAAAATGTTGCGTTTACTGGTAAACTGGTAAACCTTGAGACCGACGTATGACCGACTGCTATCTGTTGAATTTTCCTCACGTTACTATGTCCTCTGTGACTGTCTCCATCTAAAAAGTGTTCCATGAAATGGCACATTTCAAAAATTGCTTGATCACGCAAATTTGATCGTGGGAAGTCAAAATCGTGATCGTGATTAAAATTCGATTAATTGTGCAGCCCTACGGAGAAGTCAAACTGTTTTGGCTTCATGCGCTACTGAGCAACTTTAATAGGAATGGAACGCTGTATCCAATTTTCTTTATACATCTATGGATTCATCAGACTTTACATTTTACATACACTGCTACAAGTAGCTACATGCTGTAATGTCATGGAAACCTGTAATCTTGGTTACATATCTAGTGAAATATGTACGATCATGTAGTTTTTAGTTTAGAAGCCTTTATTGTTGACATTTTTTCTTTACTGTAGAAAGTGCTGCTATGCTCAGTTACTGTCATTCCCTTGGCTGCCATGACGGATTTTACCAGTGTCACATTGTAGTCCGATTCAACCTTCTGTTGAACCGTGTTAAAGCTCAAGTTGTTGACGCCTGCACAGTATGGCCATGCTGACATTGGACTGTATGTTGGGTCTGCCAGGATCTACCCAAAAAACTTCTATCAACTGCACAGTGGTCAGTAGTAAACGATGGTGTGGCATTTGGTGTAACTGGTGAAACCCCCTAAATTTAAGAGAACAAAACAGCTTTGAGCTGCTTAGGAAATTTATTTGATTGAAAAGCTGACCTTTTGAGAGTTCAAGGAAATATTTATGATGAAAAGATGGTGGATAGTTTACATGAAAGATATCAAACAAGTGACTTGACTGTTCAATATGAAAAGAGTGCAATGAGACTGGAAAGCCTATTTTTGATGTATGAGTTCCCAATGACTGGTTATATGATATACAGTCCATATATTTGTTCTGTTGTATTATATACTAGTCACATTTCGTTGTTCCTAGATCTGAAATGATCTGAAAAAAACAATTGATCATGAAACTGTCAAAAAGATAATTCAAATCATGTATTTATTTCTCCTTTCTTTTTCTCTTTCTTTCCATTTTACATTTGTTACACTGTGAATTAAAATATGGCTGTCAACATGTCATGGTTGGAGCTTCGGCTCCAACCATGACATGGACAGCAACAGGAATTTAGACACAGACATAACTGCTTGTAAACTTATTATTATTATTAGTTATATTCTTACTCCTTATATAACAAAATAAAATAATTTACCTTTTGAGGGTTTGCATCATGTCAGATTAATCCATAATCTTCTTCAAACCTGTATCTCTCATCACAGTGTGTCGTGTAGCCAAGTCGGCAGCATAGACACGCTGTTGTCTACATGCTGTACAATACAGTGCTCTGCTACTACTTACTGCGCTCTGTCACACTCACACAGACTGCATGAGGGAAAGAGGACTTGTGCTTTCAAAATAAAAGTGGATTTTGGAATGAGACAGTCATGTTTTCAGAATAAAGTCTTATTTTAATCTGTGTTGGGCTGAATTTAATACTTGTCAATAACTTTATAATGTAAATCCAAAGAAACAACGCAATATCAAAATATTTTTGTATATATGGGATGGGGTGGGAAAAAACATACTTTGGTTCATTGACATTTCTTTAAACCAATCATAATTATCATGAATGTTGCTTTGCTCTAAACTGATCTGCTGAAAAATCGTCGTGCAACAGAAAACTCAGATTGGACAGATAGTCTAGCTAGCTGTCTGGATTGACCCTGCAGAAATCTGAGGACCAGGTAACCATAGTCCATATTTAAAAAAAAAAAAAAAACATCATAAGGAGAAACTGGACTGAAAACACAAACTGTTGGTAATGTTGAGACATTTGTCCATGATAAGTCTGTTTACACAGACATTCACAGAGACACAGGCATTCAGAGACATGTAATATGCCCGTATATGCCCAATAATCTTACATGCAATTTATTAATGTCATGTCCAGATCATACTGCAGATTATTAATATCAGGTCCAGATCATACTGCAGATTATTAATGTCATGTCCAGATCATACTGCAGTACTTTTACTGTAACAGAGTATATTTACAGTGTATTAGTACTTTTACTGCAGTAGAGGATATGAATATTTCTACTGAACCAATAAAAGCAGACATAGTGTTGACCATGGTAGTTGGGGTGGCAGTAGCTCAGTCCGTAGGGAGTTGGGTTTGGAACTGGAGGGTTACTGGTTTAAGTCCCCATATGGACAAAAAAATACGGGGTGTGGATTGGTGGCTGGAGAGATGCCACTTTACCTCCTGGGCACTGCCAGGTGCTCTGGAGCAATGCACCGTACCCCCCCACCTGTCCAGGCCGCTGGTTCAGCTGGCAGCCCACTCACTCTGACATCTCTCCATTAGTGCATATATAGGTCCTAAGCATGTGTGTGTATTTCAGGCCTGTGTGTGTGTGATTTACTAACAAAGTGTGTACGCAGAGTGTAAATTGTAATTTCCCCACTGGGGATTAATAAACAAATTAAATCTTAAATTAAATGATAGGGACTTGCTGCCATTCAGTAACAGTTAACAGTCCTTAAACAGTTTACTTTGAGTTGAAGGTGATATATTATGGGATATATTCCTAGGTAACATGTTATCTTCATTAATAAAATCTCAGAGTCAGAAAGAAAAGTCTGGAGAATGGCACAAAGTTATCTTTGTGTTGACGGTGGTTATCAAACTTTTAGCTAAAAGATACAAAAAATGCTCTCAACTAGATACAAAAGTAACATTTTCATCCTTCCTCTGTCCAATAATACGGTAGTAATCATTAGACATGTTCATGCAGCTGGGAGAGACAACTTTGTTTATGTGTTTAGCTTGGTAAATTGCTCTTTAATACAAATGCAGATTTAGCTTTGAAAAGGTCAATAATCTGAACTGGATTTCATGGAACTGGCAGTATTTCTCTCTCCACTCTGTTGTGGGTTACCTCATTACCTCATGTATTTAACCCCTGTTTTCCTTTTGTCTTGTGCCAGATCGTTTTGTCCCGTTGATGCGCCTAGTTTGCCTGTTTGCCTGTGTGTTACCGGTTTTAGCTGCCTGTCGTCCTGTCTGCACTCCCAGCCCTCGTGATCCTGTCTTTGTTCCTGCAATTCCCCGTGAGTTTTCCCTTGTTTGTTTTTTTCCCCCGGTTTGGATATTTGCCTTCACCCTTGCCTGTTTTTGGACTTGTTTTTTGCCTTCGCCTTTTGCTTCTGTGTTTTGCTGGACAATAAAGCTTTTTTCTGAAGTTCCCCACTACTCTGCGTTTGGGTCCTCCTTCCTCCCTCACAACACACTCTCCTGTGTGATAATATTACAGTTCATCATCAAAACTCTGTTAAGAGTATATGCTTCAAAAAACACAACACATGTCAACATCTTGTTTCATTAAAAATTTCTGGCCTCTTTTTCGGTTTGTGTTTTTCTTTTTACATTTTTGTCTCCTTTCTTGGTGTTGAAGTGGCTTTGTTTTCGAACATGCTTACACAGACCCTAACCCACTCTAACCCTAACCCAACATCTGGATGAGTCAGCTCCAGTGTGCTCCTTACTCTGTTAAGAGTACTTGTGAAATAAACAACACGTGACTCATTGTCGATGGTCTCTTTTTGTTTCACAAAATATTGTTATCTCAGAGTCCATCAAAAGTGCTTGGAGTTTGCATGTGAGGAGACCTAAAGAGAGAAGCCTCCTGCAGTCAGTTAGCTTCAACATGATGGTGGGTTATCCTTGGTGAACAGCAACATCTAGTGGTTGCATCGCAGGAAAGGAGGTTCACTTTCTACAGCCTTTAAAAAATAAGAATTTTTTTACAAGATAACGGACAGATTTCAATGATTCATCATCCCTTTATGAATCCAATTTGTAAAACAGTTGTGATGTTCCAGCTCCAGAAGGGGCTACTTAAAGGGGATGGTTTTCTTTTTTAGCAGCCCCACAGTCCTCAGTTGTGGACCATACAGGCTCCTGGTTTGGTATCAGGTGTCTCCTTTATGACATGATAGTACTATTCTTCTGTACTAAACTTCTGCATTGTGTTGGAATTTTGTGAAATGAGACACTGTGACAGAGATATGTCTTTGTTGATCTGTTCATTCTGGTGACAAAGGCACAACCAGCCCCCCCTCATCAGCTAAAGTGGCCACTCTTTAAGCTTTTAGGACATGTTCCCTCTTCAATGCTAACAGAAGAGGATATTATTTGCAAACAACAGCCATCACTCTGTGCCAGTTGAACTTCAGATGTGATTAATGACCAAACAGGGAGGAGTTAACAATATTTTTATTAACAATATTTTTATATATTAATATCTTTTGATTTTTAAGATTCATTTTTTGGGAATAATTTTTTGCATGGGACAGATTAGACTTGAAAGGGGAGAGAGAGAGGGGGAATGACATACAGCAAATGGCCGCAAGTTGGAGGTAAACCAAGCAGCCAGCAACTATTTTTTCAGCACACTTCTGAGTCATATTGGCATGGAGGTCCTGGAGCGGTGGCAGATTTTGGCCAATCACCGTCTCTACTGATGGAATGACACACTGCATTCTGCCCTTGTCCTAGGCAGTGGCAGCAGAATACCAGATGGCGATGGAGAATGTGAGGACAGCCTGCCCTTGTCCTTCGCAGTGGCAACAGCGTAACAGATGATGATGAAGGAGGCAGGTTGAATTTCTTCTTCATCCTATGTCTGTGTGTCTCTATCCTGTTTGTGTCTAACCAGTCTGTCCTCTGTAGGACCAGGTCTTCACCAGTCCTGTGAGTCTGGTCTTTGTGTACCAGCTGTGCCGGGTGGCGGTGGATGGCGACACATCTTTGGAGCAGGAACTGCACGCCGTCTTCCTCACCTTTCTCTACCTGAGCTACTCGTACCTGGGCAGCTCGTACCTACCCACTCAAACTTTTTCAGCTGGAGGCCAACCACAATGCATCCTGGGAGTCCAACCACGATGCATTCTGTGAGAGAGCGCTGCATCTGATCGACAGGCTGAGCACCGACACCGAGGTGCTTCAGGATCTAAAAAAAGAGGGACGAGAGAGGGAGAAGCAAGAGAGGGAGAATGTGGGAGAGAAAGAGAGGGGGAGAAGGAAAAGGTGGGAGAGACAGAGGGGGAGAAAGTGGGAGAGAAATAATGTGAGAGGGAACAAGATTAAATGAAAGAGAAACAGTAGAGAGAAAAAGGAGGAGAAAGCAAACAATGAAGGAAACAGGAAATTACTGAAGAAAAGAGGACCCCACATTATTTACACAGCTACGTTTTGGTTTAAAAATGAATATCTTCTACGTTTCCCCCCTAATTCCCCCTGCTCAGGTGTTTCCCCTTCTCATTCCCCCTGCTCTGGCATATTCTTGCATAGCTTGTAAATACTCAAAGTACAAGTAGACTACCTTTAGGGGTGCATAATTATGGCCAAAATGTTGTCACATTTCTATGTATAACTACTTTCACATCCATATTGTGCTACATTCCTCTTATGTGAAGTTTATGTTGTATGCCCATTATCTACCAGACAAAATATCAACACAGAGTTCGGTACTTTGATGCTCCAAGACAAATGGAACAGAAACATGGCTGCAAGTCATGCTAGTAAACACTAATAACACGTTACACAGCAGGTAACATTACTACAACTACAACATAACTACAGTAGGAACTGGATTAACAAAAAAAATGTAACCGTTGTAGTGTGACTGTATTTCACTGTAGAGGATTCCAACAGTGGGATGTACAACAGTCTGCTGCTAAAGCTACGAGCCAGGGCTCCACACTGACTTGTTGCCATGGTTGCACTGGTGCGCCTAACTTTTTTATTTTGGTCCACCAGTACAAAATATAGGTGCAACCAAATATTTCCTTACATCGCCGTTAATGCCAGAATTTCAAGTTCAGATTTTTATCAGGCTCCATATACTGTACATTCACATATATTACGTACATTTATTGGAAGCACAATTATACTGTATATATAAATAAAAATATTTTTAAATAAAAAAAAAAAAAAACTGAGCTGCAAAACTAACACATTTAAGCAAAATAGAAAGTGCTACTGTTTAAAAATGTGTGTCTGAACTGAGACCTGACATTTCATGCCTCAAAGTCTTATAGCTGGTCCCCCTCCCCTTGCTGTTGCATGCCCCTCACATGGACAACACCTGTAATTTTGCCTTCTTTCCTTTTGGCCTTGGCTAAAGCAGCTTTCCTCACTCCATAGAATCAACATTCTTTAGCCACCAAAGTGAGCTAAATGTTCAGTTTTAAGTCAGCAGCCACTTTTCACTGTAAGCTCTTTTATTAAAACAGATTGGGATTAAAATGAAACACAAAGACAGGGTTTCTTTCACTCTTTGATAATATACAGCTGTAGTACATGTAAATGAAAATTATCTGAAATAAATAGCCTATGATATATTAAAAAAAAATATCTCTGAGAAAGCTTCTTAACTCTCCCTATCTCTACTTAAACGAGATAGGGAGAGAAGATGAGTGCGATGGACTGAAGCGTATGCTACTCACAGAGCGTCAGAGTGACGGCTGACTCATTGACTGATTATTCCATGAACAGAATGATGCATTTAAAATATTGCTCGATCACACTCATTTTAATCGTGATTAACATTTGATTAATCGTGCAGCCTTAGGTACCTTAAATGTGTAGTACTCATGTTCACAGTATTATAGTAAATATACATAGTTACATTCCCCCTTGGTGTAGAAGCAGTAAACATGACCTTTTCACAGACACAAAAGAATAATACTTATAATAATAATAAAGTTTTCTTCTAAAGTTCTATAGTTCTCTTCTACACTTCTTTAGTTCTCTTCTATACTTCTATAGTTCTCTTCTATACTTCTATAGTTCTCTTCTATACTTCTATCATTCTTTAGTTCTCTTCTACACTTCTATAGTTCTATAGTTTTGTTCTGTGAATAACTGACATTAGCACTTCTATTTTAACTACATCTTTGGGAAATTACATGTTTTTAACTTTAAATACATTTCTGTATTTTAACATTTGCAATGTTTGAAATGAATTCTATTTTGCAAGTGTGTGTGGCTGAATAAACAACAATACTTATGTAGGATATAATGAAATACATTTCTATAAAATCAAAAATGGTATAACATAAAGTAAGTATTATTAAAAACCCTCTGAAAGTTTAACTGTATTAATACCATTATTAATTATAATGGTTATTATTATGAATAAATATTGTTTAACAGATTATTTTTGTCTGTTTTGTGTAAAGCTTGTTGTGACTGTTGTTAAAAGAAACTAGGTTTATTTATATATTTACTTAATATTAAAAAGACACAGGTAAAGGTTAGAAGTTCTGTTTAAATGAAATCATTAAAGACCTAATATAATATATAACATATTTTTCAACAGCATTATTTGAAACATGTTTTATTGACGTGCTGTAAATAGCCCCGCCCCTTCTGGGACTCCGTAGATCTCCTTTATATAGCCCCGCCCCTCCTGTCTCCTGTAACTTCAGAGCCGCGAAATCAGAAAAAGAAATCGCCGTGATTCAGGCAGAATATTCACTCTCCCTAAATTGCCGTTTTTTCGGACCAAAATGAGCCTCTAACCGGTGGAACAGTGGAGATACTAACGGAGATATTTCGGTGAAAGTCTGGAGACAGAAACAGAGACGTTTCGGTGAGTTTTGTGTATTTGTGTCGACTTCAAAGAAACTTCAAAGAAACTTCAAAGAAAGTGTGTTTTCACCGCCGAGTGAACACCAGTCGGCAGATTAACTGTTTAAGTTACCGTACAGTTCCTCTACAAAGAGGAGAAAACTGTTCCTCCTCCATGTTAACTTCACTTACAAATACTTCATTATGTATTTGATTTTTTTTATGAATAATTTAGACTTTATTTTTAAATTTAACATGGCCAATTGTGATTGGCTGTTGCTTTTTTAAAATGTAACGTTTCCGGGCTTAGGTTTTTTTCTTTTTATTCTTTTTTAATCTAATGATGCAGGTGACGTGTGTTAGTGTATGTGTGTGTCTGAGTGTGTGTGCGCGTGTGTCGGTGAATGTGTGTGTCTGTGTGCGCGTGTGTCGGTGACTGTGTTTGTCGGTGACTGTGTCGGTGTGTTTCTGTGTTCTTGTGTCTGTGTGTGCGTGTTGGTGTGCTGTGTGCGCGTCGGTGTATGTGTGTCTGTTGTTGTGTGTGTCTCTGTTGGTGAGTGTTTGTCTGTTGGTGAAAATGTGTGTATATGTGTGTTGGTGTATAAGTCTCTCTCTGTATGTGTGTGCGTGTGTCGGTGTATATGTCTCTCTGTGTGTGTGTGTGTGTGTGTGTGTGTGTGTGTGTTGGTGTCTCGGTTTGTGTCTGTTGGTGACTGTGTGTATCTATGTATGTGTGTTGGTGTCTCTGTTTGTGTCTCTTGGTGACGGTGTGTTGGTGTATCTGGATGTGTCTCCGTTATATGTGTGTTTGCGCGTGTGTCTCTGTGCGTGTATCTGTCTGTGTTTGCGTGTGTGTGTATCTGTGAGTTTCTGTCTGTCTGTGTGTCTGTAAGTGTGTGTGTGTGTTGGTGTGTGTGTATGTGTCTGTCTTTTTGCATGTGTGTGTATCTGTGTAAGTGTGTCTTGTGTGTCTGTGTGTATGTGTGTCTGTGTGTATGTGTCGGTGTGTGTGTGTGTCTCTGTGCGTGTCTCTCTGTTTGCGTGTGTGTGTGTATATCTGTGTGAGTGTGTCTGTGTGAGTGTGTGTCTGTAAGAGTGTGTGTCGGTGAATGTGTGTGTGTATCTGATGAGCAGGTGGCACCTTGTACGGCAGCCTCGTAACAGTGTATGAATGTGTGTGATGGTGAATGGTTCCTGTATGATGGAAAAGAGCTTTGAGTCGTCGTTAAGACTAGAAAAACGCTTCATTAATACAGTCATAAAGAGATATATCTATCAGTTTATTACCTTCTAATTACTAAGGTAACAGTGTATATGTGATATATATCAGCTTGGGTCAGTTATGTTTATGTATGTAATGTGTTTCTGTGTTGTTGAATCCCACAGAAGAAGAAGAACACTAACCCGGTCTGATAGAAGAAGATCAACAGACTACATGATGGAATTCATTAATTCTCTCATCAGGTAAGAAGAAACCAGCTGATCATATTTCTCTTTAATGAAACCATATCTGATCTTGTCTCATCTTGTTTTTTTGAAACCATATCTGATCATGTTTCATCTTGGTTGGAATTTCAGGTAGATCTACAACAGTAAGTTTCATTTTTATTCTCTTTGTTGTTTTCTGAGTTAGCCACTGTGCTATCTATCTATCTATCTATCTATCTATCTATCTATCTATCTATCTATCTATCTATCTATCTATCTATCTATCTATCACTCTTGTTCTCCCTCTTTTTCTCCATCTCTTTCTCATTCCCTTTCACACTATCATTCTCTTTCTCCCTCTCTCCTTTTCTCTCTCACTCTCTCTCCAGGGGTCCAGACGGCAACCATATGGTTTCTTTTTGCATCCATTAAACGTAGAAAAACATTGAAGTACCAATAAAAACAATCATGATGAAAATTAAACGGCTAAAAAGATTATACACATAGAATAATAAAAGTTACAGTGATTAAGAAATTAATAATTATAATTTGAATAGGTTGTAGGGACGGGTTCAGGAGGAGAGAGCGTTGGGGGCCAATGTGCTCCTAGTGAAAAAGTTAGTCTGGAGCCCTGCTTTCTCTTTCTCACTTTATCACTCTTGCTTTATCCTCTCTCCCCTCCCGTTCTCTCTCTATCTCTTTTTCTATCTCTCAATCTCACTATCTCTCTCTTTGCTGCTCTGTGTTACTTTAACACATCTTTTGGATGTTACATCTCTCATGGCCGCCGTGCCTTCCTATCTCTGATTATCTCTCATGGCCGCCGTGCCTTCCTATCTCTGATTATCTCTCATGGCTGCCGTGCCTTCCTATCTGTGATTATCTCTCTCATGGCAGCCGTGCCTTCCTGTCTCTGATTATCTCTGTCATGGCCGCTGTGCCTTCCTATCTCTGATTATCTCTGTCATGGCCGCCGTGCCTTCCTATCTCTGATTATCTCTCTCATGGCCGCCGTGCCTTCCTGTCTCTGAATATCTCTGTCATGGCCGCCGTGCCTTCCTATCTCTGATTATCTCTCATGGCCGGCGTGCCTTCCTATCTGTGATTATCTCTCTCATGGCAGCCGTGCCTTCCTGTCTCTGATTATCTCTGTCATGGCCGCTGTGCCTTCCTATCTCTGATTATCTCTGTCATGGCCGCCGTGCCTTCCTATCTCTGATTATCTCTCTCATGGCCGCCGTGCCTTCCTATCTCTGATTATCTCTGTCATGGCCGCCGTGCCTTCCTATCTCTGATTATCTCTCTCATGGCCGCCGTGCCTTCCTGTCTCTGATTATCTCTGTCATGGCCGTGCCTTCCTATCTCTGATTATCTCTCATGGCCGGCGTGCCTTCCTATCTCTGATTATCTCTCTCATGGCCGCTGTGCCTTCCTGTCTCAGATTATTTCTGTCATGGCCACCGTGCCTTCCTGTCTCAGATTATCTCTCATGGCCGCCGTGCCTTCCTATCTCTGATTATCTCTCATGGCCGCTCTGCCTTCCTGTCTCAGATTATCTCTGTCATGGCCGCCGTGCCTTCCTGTCTCAGATTATCTCTGTAATGGCCGCCGTGCCTTCCTATCTCTGATTATCTCTCATGGCCGCTCTGCCTTCCTGTCTCAGATTATCTCTGTCATGGCCGCCGTGCCTTCCTGTCTCAGATTATCTCTGTAATGGCCGCCGTGCCTTCCTATCTCTGATTATCTCTCTCATGGCCGCCGTGCCATCATTATCTTTAGTCTATCTGTTCATCAGCTTGGATCAATGTTGGTGCTGGGTTTCTTTTTTAGGTAGCGCTACTAAAAGTAAGTGCCATTATTAATTTATTTGTTGTGTTATTGGCCGCTGTGCCATGTCGATCGATCTATCTCTCTCTCTCTCTCTTTCTCTCTAAAACATTATTTCTTATTTTATCCTGTGTTGTGTGTTTGGCCGCCGTGCCTTCCTGTTTCTGATTATCTCTCTCATATAGGGCTGGGCAGTATATCGACAGATTTAACAATTCCACATTTTGCTGTACAATTAACTGGCTCAGAAAAATAAGATTAACATAATTGTCTCTTTCAGTCAAATGAAAGTTTAGAATGAATCCCAGGAAACTTCTTTTGGTAATATCTCTGTCATGTGACCCAGATAAAGTTAACAGAGCGTGTCCACTGGCTTGAGTCAGGTACAGCTCAGGGTGTTTGAAGTTGCTCTGGCAACAAGTGATAGCTGCTGCTAGCATAGCTTTAGCACATGGGTGCTTTACTTATATAATTACAATTCGGCACATCTACACAAAATCAACAATTGATGTTCATCACCATCTATCGTCTCTCTGCTTCTATCTCTTCATCACCATCTATCATCTCTATGCTTCCATCTGTTCATCAGCTGGGATCAATGTTGGTACTGTGTTTTTTTTTCAGGTAGATCTACTAAAAGTAAGTGCCATTATTATTTTAAGTATTTATGTTATTTTCCGCCGTGCTCTATCTATCTATCTATCTATCTATCTATCTATCTATCTATCTATCTATCTATCTATCTATCTATCTATCTATCTATCTATCTATCTATCCTGCTGTGTGTTACATTAGCACACATCTACTACTAGAAGCTATATTTATCTTTCTTCTAAAAACATAATACCTCTCATTTTCTTCTGTGTTTTGTTTGTGGCCGCTCTGCCTTCCTGTCTTTGATCATCTCTCTCATGGTTGCCGTGTCATCATTACTATCATCTCTGTTCATCAGCTTTGATCAATGTGGGTGCACTAATAGTTTGTTGAGGTAGATCTACTAAAAGTAAGTGCCATTTTTGTTGTCGTTAAGTATTTGTGTTCTTGGCTGCCGTGCCGCAACTATCATGGCCACCGTGCCACATGTATCACTCTGTCTTTCATGGCTGCTTTTTTAGTTTAAATGAAAAATGCTTGTGTATTTTATTAGCTAAAGTGCTACAGCATTTGACTGATGGTCATTTTTTATTTAGTTTAGATGTGCCAAATTGTAAGTATAGAAGTGATTATTGGTCTGACTGTCGTGCTTAGGTTATGCTTTTTGTTGGTATTTGTCCCTATACATGTTATTAGTAACACAAATTGGTTAGGGTTAAGGGATGAAGTTGGATGTGGGTAGGGGTACCGGTAGCTGTTCAGAGTGCCAACAGGACATTCCTAGATATTATATTATGGTTTGCACTTGGCTGATGTGTAACACATTAACACATCTTTTGGATGTTACATCTCTACATTGCACACACTCTTTCTACTTCAGACTGAAAGTTTTTGCTCATTCCTGCAGAAGCTGTAGTTCTCGTTCTTCTAAGAACATGATACTATTTCTGTGTCGTAACAGTAAAAAGTTGCCAAGAAATGTTTTAGCATGTACAGTCCCCCCTCGTGCTTTTTTGTCAAATGTTTTAGCACCATAGACAGTCTCCCCATGTGTTTCAGTGTCAAGTGTTTTAGCACCATGGACAGTCCCCCCTGTGTTTTAGTGATAGTGCTGTTTCAGCACCATGGACAGTCCCCCTGTGTTTTAATGGTAAAGCTGTGTCAGCACCATGGACAGTCCCCCCTGTGTTTTAGTGATAGTGCTGTTTCAGCACCATGGACAGTCCCCCCGTGTTAGTGTCACCAATCACCAATATCAGTTACAGATAAATACATAGTAGAATCATCCGCAAACATCGAGATGCACGCTTTATCTAAAACAGATGGTAAATCATTCGCAAAGATTGTGTCAAGGAGTGGCCCAAGACAACTTCCCTGAAGCACTCCATGTTCCACAAGCCTTACTTTTGATAAACTTCCATTGAAGTAAACTATTTTGTCTCCTGTCAGTCAATTAACCCTCCTAACCCGAGAGACTCGCCCACGACCATAAAAAGCACCTCTGATTCATAGTTCAATCATTAACCATCCATAACACATAGAAACTCGCCGAAAATTGTGGCTAAAACCTAACGAGTTAGTGGTTACGGAGGTCTTTTCCGGGTCCTTCTAGCCTCTACAGGTGATTTTCTATCCAGCCTGGAACTTCTGCCTTTTTTGGGGTTCGTTGAGCATTAAATCCATACCTTTACATCCAAGATTTATCCACTTTTGTCCATAATTCATCGCGTTTTGCTCAATTCTGCCGCTAGCGCCGTCCGTCCTTTGTGTACGGAAGTCAAGGACTCCATATATGGGGTGCATGCTCATATGGGAGACAACGCCACCCAAAATGTATGGAAGGCCAAAAGGCTGTATGGAAGGCCAAACGGTTGTATGGAAGGCCAATAGGCGAACTGTTTTAGACACACAATTGCTTGTGTAGCATTGCTGTGGGTGTAATATCAATAAATATGACATTATTATGTTGATTATTGGCATAAGTAAATGTCATGAGGGCAAAAGCGCCTTGACTTTATTTGAAAAAATGCATGTATTTTGTCAACTGTATAAGTTATAATGATTATTTCTTCACAATGTGACTCCCAAGACATATGAGAAGTGTTTTAGAGTAAAATGGCTTAGGTTTTATTGATCTGTGTGATATCAATACATATCTGGAAGATTCATGTTCCGTTTTGTTTATTTATTTGTCTTTAAGGTCCTACAACCATTTTTAACATGCAGGTGAGCTCACTGCAGCCCAAATATTCTAATAACCCAGTTTGTCCTGAAAAAAATGATGTTCATATCTTGACTGTAGACAACAGGGTTGGTGTTTTACAAGCTTTTTTATAAAATAAATCCAGACGGACAATGAACTGTAAAAATGGCCTTAGGGCTCAGAGGGTTAACTTTCCATCCATAATAATGCTGTTTGTGAATAACCATAATATTGCAATTTTTTTTATCAGTAAGTTGTGCTCAATTATATCAAATGCTGCTGTAAAATCAAGAATTACACCTATTTTCCTCTTGTCAATATCCTTAAACCATTCATCAACCATCTGAGTCAGGGCAGTAGCTATTGAGTGTTTTCCTCTATATGCATGCTGAAAAACTGGAATTAAATTATTATTTAAATATAAAACTCTGTTCATAAACAATTCTTTCCATTATTTTACCAAGAATTGGTAATACACTTATTGGTCTACTGTTTGATTGAGAGAAAGGCATTTTCTTATTCTTTGGTATTGGCACAATTTTACATAATTTCCATGCCTGCAAACATATGTTTTCTATGAAACAGATATTAATTATGTGAGTAATAACAGGAGAAATGGTTGAAATTACTTGCTTAATCAATTTATATTCGAGATAGTCCACACCAGGTGGTATGATTTTACAATTCATCAGAAGTATTTCAACTCTTAAAACATTGACACTCTTAGATGTAAAGCTACATATTTTACTTCCATGATCCTATTTACCAATGTTTTTGACAAGTCTGTGTTGTGTAGAGTGTGTTTTTTTCAGCTCCATGGACAGTCTCCCCCTTTGTTTTAGTGATTCAGCACCATCAACAGCCTCCCCATCTTTTAGTGTCAAATATTTCAGCACCATGTACAGTGCCCCCCTGTGTTTCAGTGTCAAGTGTTTCAGTGCCATGGACAGTCCCCCCATGTTTTAGTGATATTGCTGTTTCAGCGCCATGGACAGTCCCCCCCTGTATTTTAGTGAAAATCCCGTTTCAGCACCATGGACAGTCCCCCCCTGTGTGTTAATGATAATTGTGTTTCAGCACCATGGACAGTCCCCCCTGTGTGTTAATGATAATTGTGTTTCAGCACCATGGTCAGTCCCCCCTGTATTTTATTGATAATGCTGTTTCAGCACCATGGACAGTCCCCCTTGTAATTTATTGATAATGCTGTTTCAGCACCATGAACATTGGACAGCAAACAGATGGGGCTCATTGCTTCTCGGCCTTTTGGCTAAGATCAAGTGACGGAGGATACACGTTGACGGCAAATTGAGACATGGCGGCAGGAGGAGCGCCGGAGCAGCCGATCCCGAAAGTTGGTCTGAGATGCATGATGGGGTTCCAGGTGAATAATGAAGAGGAGCAGTTTTCGTCACGTGTTTTTCTGCAAGGTGGTCATCATGGGACAGCTGAAGGTTGTCGACGTCTACTGCATCCAGTGGAATCCGCAGGCTTTTGATGTCACTTTCCGGACGGAGGATGTCTATGGAAGAGTGGCAGAGTGCTGCAGAGAAGAAACTGGTGTGAGGCATCTTGCATACTACAAGGTTTTGAACCTGGACAGGCCTAATTTCAGGATGGTCTCTGTTCATATGTACAACCTCTTTGTGACTGTCCTAGCATTGGCTGCCTTTCTTGGGAGGTACAGCGAGGTTCTGTCCAGTGCTAGATATGTGAAGCATCCTATGGGGTTTTGGACTGGACGGCGGCAGTTTCAGGTTTTGCTGAACCCTGATCCGGAGGGACCTGGCGGCTGCAAACATCCACCTGCACAGTTCAGTCTTGGAGGAGAAAAGCAGGTGCAAATTGTTTTCCAGGGAAGCTGGTGGCAGTGGAGCCCGTCCTGGCTAGTGAGGCAAGTGGAGGGCGGGAGGCTGTTTGGGTGGAGGCAAGTTTGGAGGATGCGACCGGAGGAGGGACGTTACTTCAAGGGCAGGATGCGGTCATCTTGGGAGAGGTAGACAGGGAGACTCGGGTGTCCTCTGTAACTGATTTTTGGTCGCAGCTTCTGGCGTGGCCTCAGGGACAGTGAAGCAGAGGGCGCGGCTAGGTTCTCAGGTATTTGGGGTAGGGGTTTCTATGGGGGTTTAGTAAGAAATCGAAGAGTGGGAGGCGGATTGGGGGCTAAAGTGGGAGCTGAGGTTGGTCTGGGTGTGGGGCACCTACTGGGGGCTGTACGGGAAGTAGTGGAGGGTGGGGCCCAGGTGCAGGGGATCGGGGACACCTGTGACAGGGAGGGTGGGGAGGTGGAGGAGGACCGTAGGGATGTTCTTGCTGCTGTTTTGGGGTTAGGTATAATCCTCCCGGACTTGCCGATGCTGTCTTCTCCGGAGGGGGCGGATGCCTACAGTGGAACTGACAGACCTTCTAATGTACCGAAAGAAGTGCCCTATTCCTGGGCGGATTAGATGGACGATGGGGATTGTTACTCATAGTATGGAGGGACTGGGTTTTCTTTTGTTTTGGTTGTGTTTTTTTGTCAGCTTTTTTTTTTTTTATACCATGGGTACCCTCTGAGCCCTAAGGCCATTTTTACAGTTCATTGTCCGTCTGGATTTATTTTATAAAAAAGCTTGTAAAACACCAACCCTGTTGTCTACAGTCAAGATATGAACATCATTTTTTTCAGGACAAATTGGGTTATTAGAATATTTTGGGTTGCAGTAAGGTCACTTGAATGTTAAAAATGGTTGTAGGACCTTAAAGACAAATAAATAAATAAAACGGAACATGAATCTCACAGATATGTATTGATATCACACACAGATCAGTAAAACCTAAGCCATTTTACTCTCTTAAACACTTCTCATATGTCTTGGGAGTTACACTGTGAAGAAATAATCATTATAACGTATTCAGTTGACAAAATACATACATTTTTTCAAAGAAAGTCAAGACGCTTTTGCCATCATGACATTTACTTATGCCAATAATCAACATAATAATGTCATAATTATTGATATTACACCCACAGCAATGCTACACAAGCAATTGTGTGTCTAAAACAGTTCTCCTATTGGCCTTCCATACAGCCGTTTGGCCTTCCATACAGTCTATTGGCCTTCCATACGGCCTTTTGGCCTTCCATACCCTTTGGGTGACATTGTCTCCCATATATAGGCATGCATCCCATTTATGGAGTCCTTGACTTCCGTACAAAAAGGGCAGACGACGCTAGCGGCATGAATGAGCGAAAACGCGATGAATTATGGACATAAAGTGGATAAATCTTGGATGTAACGGTATGGATTTAATGCTCAACGACCCTGAAAAATGGCACAAGTTCCAGGCTGGATAGAAAATCACCTGTAGAGGCTTGAAGGACACGGAAAAGACCTCCGTAACCGGGAACCTGTTAGCTTTTAGCTGCAACCATTGGTAAGTCGCTAGCTGTTATGGTGATTAAATTATTAAACTATGAATCAGAGGTGCTGTTGTTGCGCGTGGGCGCGTCTCTCGGGTTTAGAGGGTTAATAAAGGTTTTGATATAAGCTTTTGTTCCGCTGCCGTGCTGAGAGAATTTCGGATAGGTTTTGAAAATGCAAAACCCCAGTTTACTGCATTTAATGTTGTTAACTGACTGATAATGCCACTAAAACTGTAATTGTCAGAATGTTCAATGAAACTGTGAATGCAGATGACATTTGTTTATGGCTGGGCAGATTTTGCACTGTGAAAGGCGAGGCTACCAATGTGAGAGATGAGGATGGCACCTGGAATTGTGCTTGGAGGGTCCCCATCCAACAATGGCAGGACCCCCAAGGCTCCCAGGGCCTGAAACATCTGCCATCCATGATAGTTCTGGGAAACAACAGGGGCTACATCCACCACCAGGGCCAGCCTAAACTCTGCCGCAAGTGTGGTGAGAATAGGCACCTGGCAGAAGCGTTTCTAGCAGATTATTTGTGGTAAATGTAGAGAAATTGGGAATACTTTCATGGAATGCACCAATGGCAGGAAGTGCAATCTTTGTGGAGAAACAAACCACCTCTTCAGAGATTGCCCAAAGTCGTTTGCCAACAAATTAAAAACAGCAGCAAAGAGAACAAAAAAGGAACAAAATGGCGGACAAGATGAATCAGTTAGAGAACTACTACTGGGCTGGAGAATTCAAATCTCCCGCCAAACCCTGAGACTGGAGGAGAAGGATCAGGGGAGGTTGGAGAAGGGGAAGGGCCTGCAATTGTTCCACCATTGGTGAACAGGGAGGAAGTGGTTGCAATGCAGGTAGAAGGCGGAGCTATCCCAGTGGCTGGCTCAGAACAGGAAACTGACCAGTCACAGGGTGATAGTGAGGATGTTCCCCTCCAAAATGCCCAGCCGGGCAAGAGACTAATTTCAGAATGGTCTTCTGAGTCTCCTGGAGTCTTGGAAAAGAGGGGAAGAGCTGGGACCAACTCAGACAGTTCATCTGTGAAGGGGCCCAGAGTCTTTCCCCTCCAATTCCCCAAATTAAGTCTCCTTCCTAAGCATAGCTCTGCAATCAAGCCCTAAGGATTCTTAGCTCAATGCGACCCTGCGCCAGAGGCCAACTTCCAGAGTTCCAGAGTCACCTATGAGAGTGAAGGAAGAGCTCCATTCACAAGAAATTCACTAACTGTTGTTTTAAGTATTTGAAATCCGCCCATTTAGTCTTTAAGATTACATACCTGTTATTTTTAACTATAGTCATGGCACTCACCTTCTCAACTTTCAATGTGAGAAGCATGAAGTTGAGAGTTAGAGCCCACACTGTTTTATCCTTTCTTAACTCTTTTGAGTCAGATGTGTTTTAATTACAGGAATGTGGCCTTCCATTTTTAAACCACTACAAAGAATGGGAGGAGTTATGGCCACAAATGTCACTATGGAGCGGCTTAAATGAAAACAAGAGTGATGGAGTGGCCATTTAAAAAAAAAAAAAAACTCTAGGTAAAGGGCAGCACTGTTGTGAGAGATGGTCGGGCACTTTTAACACCTGGCTTTTATGGGAAGGGATTTTAAAGTCTTAAATATTTATGGCTTTAATGACAAGAATGACAGGTAACCTGTTAGAAGACTTGCAGCCCCTCATGCTAGGTAGGGTACCTTTAGTCGTAGGGGGGGATTTTATTTGTATTTTAAGCAAGAATGACAGGAGAAGAACGGGCGGATTTTAAAGCAGACAAGACTTCACTTTTATTACAAAGTATATGCAGTGATTTTAAACATGTGGACTGTTTTAAAACCATGCATCCCAGAGAGGAGGGCTTCATCTGGATCAGTAGTGATGACACCCGAGCCTCTCGCATAGACTACATTTTATCACGTGACTGCCCACCAACCAATGCGATATTAGTACCTGTTTTCTTTTCCGATCACGCAATGTTTTCCTGCACTCTTTCACTCTCTTCTGGTGTGACGGCAGGAAGCGGTCTGTGGAAGCTCAATTGCTCCCTGTTAGAAGACAAGAAGGTAGTAAGGCAGTACAGAGAGCAATACTAAGAGTGGCAGACCCTTCAAGATTTTTACGATACACGCGCACAGTGGTGGGAAATGGTGAAGGGGAAGACTAAGACTTTTTAGAGACAGGCAGGTAAGAGGAAAAAGATAGGGACAACATATGCATGATGGGACTGCAGAAACGACTTCAGATGTATTTTAAATTATTCCAACACGGAATGGAGTTTAATGAGGAAATGAAACCAATTAAAACAGATGTCAGTTTTAGCAGAATTTAAAAGCAAAGCTGTCATACTAAGAAGCAAGGAGAGGGAAATAGAGGAAGGAGATAAGTGCACAATATTGTTTTTTATATTTGAAACCTTTGTTCAGGCTTTTAAAGCCATATTTTACTCTTTTTCAGGCTACTGTACAACAAATTCCTCCCGTTGAGCCAGCTTCATTCCAATTCTGCGTGTGACATCACATATTCAGTGTGTCTCTCAGGTAAAGTCAGAGCATTCTGATTTAGGATGTTAAAATTTAAGTCTTAAATGTCCAAGTAAAGCTATATTTGAAATCTTTTTCAGACTGTTAAAGGAATATTTGACTGTTTTTAAGGCTACTGTAAAACGGAATCCTTCAGTTAAGCCAGCTTCATTCCAAATCTGAATGAGAAATTGCATATCCAGTGTGTCACTCAGGTAATGTTGGACCATTCTGATGTAGGATTTTGAAATTAAGGGCTTAGAAGTAAAGCTATATTGATGGTTGTTCAGGCTGTTGAAGCCATATTTTATTATTTTTTCAGCCTACTGTAAAACGGAATGCTCCTGTTAAGCCAGTTTCATTCGAAGTCTGGGTGAGACAACACATATCCACTGTTTCACTCAGGTAATATCGGGCCATTCTGATTAATGATTTAAAAATGAAAAGCTTAAATGTCCAAGTAAAGCTATATTTAAATTTTTTTGTAAGGCTGTTGAAGCCATATTTTATTTTTCAGGCTACTGTAAAACCGATCAGATATTCAGTGTGTCTCTCAGCTAAAGTCAGAGCATTCTGATTTAGGATGTTAAAATTAAAGTCTTAAATGTCCAAGTAAAGCTATATTTGAAATCTTTTTTCAGACTGTTAAAGGAATGTTTTACTGTTTTTCAGGCTACTGTAAAACGGAATCCTTCATTTAAGCCAGCTTCATTCCAAATCTGAATGAGAAATCACATATCCAGTGTGTCACTCAGGTAATGTCGGACCATTCTGATGTAGGATTTTGAAATTAAGGGCTTAGAAGTAAATCTATATTGATGGTTGTTCAGGCTGTTGAAGCCATATTTTATTGTTTTCAGCCTACTGTAAAATGGAATCCTCCTGTTAAGCCAGCTTCATTCCATATCTGGGTGAGACATCACATATCCAGTGTTTCACTCAGGTAATATTGGACTATTCTAATGTAGGATGTTAAAATTAAATGTTTAAATGTCCAAGTAAAGCTATATTAATGTTTTTTCAGCCCGTCAAAGCCATATTTTACTATTTTTCAGGCAACTGTAAAACAGAATCCTCCTGTTAAGTCAGCTTCATTCCAAGTTAAGTTGGGACTTAATTGAAAATGTTTTATCATATAAGTATTTAGGTTTTTGGCTGGACAACAAACTTTCTTTCAAAGTTCATGTTGAAAAGCTGGTAAAATAGTTGAAACTAAGGCTGGGGTTTTATTTTAGAAATAAAACTTGTTTTAACATGTCAGCCAAAAAACACTTGTGCAGGCTACCTTTCTAAGTGTTTTGGACTATGGTGATGTTGTCTACATGCATGCTGCCTCTGGTACTCCATCTGTTAGATTCTGTGTACCATAGTGCTCTGCGCTTCTTAACTAACTCATTCCCGTACTCATCATTGTACGCTGTATGATCTGGTTGGCTGGCCGTCTCTAAGTCTACGTAGACAACTTCATTTGTATACTTTTCTATATAAGGCCATGTTGGGTAAACTGCCGGCATATTTATGTAATCTCCTTAAGCAGAATTCCAGCTGTTTTCATCTCCGGTCCACCAGGTGGAGATCTTACCAGGTTCCAAGGGTTTTTACTGAGCTGGGGAAAAAAGCCTTTTCTTACTTTGGTCCTTGGTCTTGGAATAACTTGCAAAACTTGCTCCATCTTAATGATCTAGTCCCACTAAATGAATTTAAGGCCATGTTAAAATGCCATGCAATTCAAAAATGTAACTGCCACTTGTGACGTGTTCCTTTCCTCTGTGTGATTCTTGTCTATGTTGTATTTCTGTTTAAATTGTAACTGGTGTGCCGTCTTGGCCAGGTCTCCCTCGGAAAAGAGATTTCAATCTCAAGGGACTTCCTGGTTAAATAAAGGTTAAATAAAAAAATAAAAATAAAGTCTGGGTGATACATCACATATACATTGTGTCTCTCAGGTAATATCGGAGCATTCGGATGTAGGATTTTAAAATTGAAGACTTACATGTGAAGCTAAAGCATATTGAATTTTTTTTAAGCTTTTAAAGACTATTTTTTTTCTTTTTCAGGCAAGTGTAAAGAGGAATCCTCCTGTTAAACCATTTTCATTCCAAGTCTGGGTGATACATCACATGTTCATTGTTTCACTCAGGTAAATGTCCAAGTAAAGCTATATTTGAGATGTTTTACTCTTTTTCAGGCCACTGTAAAAGGAATCCTCCTGTTAAGCCAGCTTCATTCCTAATCTTGGTGAGAAAACACATATCCAGTATGTCACTTGGGTAATATCGGATGATTCTGATGTAGGATTCTAAAATTAAAGGCTTAGAAGTAAAGCTATAGTGATGTTTTTCAGGCTGTTAAAGCCATATTTTACTATTTTTCAGGCAACTGTAAAACGGAATACTCCTGTTAAGCCAGCTTCATTCTAAGTCTGGGTGCGACATCACACATCCAATGCTTCACTCAGGTAACATCAGACCATTCTGATGTAGTATCTTAAAATTATTGTCGTAAATGTCAAAGTAAAGCTATATTTGAAATCTTTTTCAGGCTGTTAAAGCCTTATTTTACTCTTTTTTTTCAGCCAACTTTAAAACAGAATCCTCCTGTGAAGCCAGCTTCATTCCAAGTATGGGTGAGACATCACATATCCAGAGGGTCACTCAGGTAACATCGAACCATTCTGTAGTAGGATTTTAAAATTAAAGCCTTAGAAGTAAAGCTATATTGATATTTTTTCAGGCTGTTAAAGCCATATTTTACTCTTTTTCAGGCTACTGTAAAACGGAATCCTCCTGTTAAGCCAGCTTCATTCCGTATCTAGTTGAGACATGACATATTCAGTGTTTCACTCAGGTAATAGGTAGCAAATAGGTTTAGGAACAGGTAGGCCCAAGCTTGACTACGTAAGCATAACTTACTCATTTCCGTTTCCGATGCTTGTGTGTTGGTAGCGTGTTGGTAGCATGTTTCTGCTCACTAAATACCAGTTCAATTTCTTAGATTTGCTATTACAGCGGATAACTGTCTGCTAAACCCCTTTTCTTGTATTATTTCTGCCTAAGCACTCACAGATCTTTTAATTTTTCTGCGACTTTCGTTAAATAACAGTTGTTTTCAACGCTTTGTAGCTAACGCTACCGTAGGCTACTTTAGCTCAGCTGCTAGCAACTTTAGCATAGCAGTTAGCCATGTCATCTCCCTCTCCTACATTCTCTTGCTCGATGTGTGAGATGTTTAGATACTCCTCTGCATACTTTAGCAACAATGGTATGTGTAAAAAGTGTAGCTTATTTATAGACATGGAGGCAAGGCTTAGTGAGTTAGAAGTCCTGATCTGCACCATGATAAATCAGTCGTTGGTTACTGTAGCTAACCACCCCCCGGTAGTCGGTGCGGGCCAGCCTTAGCCTGAGTTACCGTCCCGGCAACTCCTGAGAATCCAGGATAAGGTGCTTGGGTGACTGTTTGTGGCAAAAAAAGTCATAAGCTTTCAAAGGCCACGGACCACCAACAGCATGTTCACGTTTCTAACATATTTTCCCCACTCAGCAATACACCCGCTGAGAAACCAACTCTGGTTATCGGCAGCTCTATTTTGAGAAATGGGAAGTTAGCGAAGCCAGCAGCCATAGTTAGGTGCATCCCGGGGGCCAGAGCAGGCAACATTGAGTCTTATTTGAAACTGCTGGCTAAGGAGAAACATAAATACAGTAAGATTGTGATTCACATTGGCGTGAATGACTCCGGTTATGCCAAACGGAGGTCACCAAGATTAATGTTTAATCGGTGTGTACATACGCAAAGTCAATATCGGACACCGTAGTTTTCTCTGGACCCCTGCCAGATCTAACCAGCAGTGACATGTATAGCCGCATGTCATCATTTCGTCGCTGGCTATCGAGGTGGTGTCCAGATAATGATGTGGGCTTTGTAGATCACTGGCAGTCTTTCTGGGGAAGACCTGGTCTGATTCGGAGAGACGGCATTCATCACACTTGGGATGGAGCAGCTCTCATTTCTAGAAATCTTGACAAATTTATTAGTGGACCAAATCCTAGACAATCCAGAGTTGGGACCGGGAGGCAGAGTCGCAGTTTAACACACTTCTCTGCTCCTCTATTCCAGGAGTTACCTAGTAAAACCCCATAGTGAAGGTGTCTGCCCCCCGACCATTGAAACTATTTAAATCAAAGGTAAACAAAAGAGGAGCTGTGCATGGAAACCTCATAAAAATTTAAACAACAAGTGCAATAGTGCAAAAGAATAGGATAATTAAATGTGGACTTTTAAACATCAGATCTCTCTCTTCTAAAGGTGGACTAGTATATTAATAAATATCAGATTCTAATATTGATCTACTTTGTTTTACTGAAACCTGGCTAACTATGTTAGTCTAAATGAATCCACCCTCCCAGTCATTTTATACTCACATTCCTCGAGGCACAGGCCGAGGAGGTGGAGTTGCAGCTATCTTCGATTCTAGTCTACTAATCAGCTCTAAACCTAAACTAAATTATAACTCATTTGAAAGTCTTGTTCTTAGTCTTTCACATCCAAGTTGGAAATCACTGCAACCAGTTCTATTTGTTATAGTGTACCAAACACCTGGTCCATACTCTAAATTCATATTTGAATTTGCAGAGTTTTTGTCAAATTTAGTGCTAAAAACGGATACACAAAAACGAATCCCCTACACGTTATTGTAGGGGATTTTAATATTCATGTGGACAATGAGAATGATAGCCTTAGTACTATCTTTATCTCTCTGTTGGATTCTATTGGCTTCTCTCAAAGTGTTCATAAACCGACTTACCGGTTTAACCACACCCCCGATCTTGTTCTGGTATATGGTGTTGAAATTGAACATTTAATATTGTTCCCACAGAATCCCTTTTTATCTGACCACTGTTTAATTACTTTTGAGTTTATACTGCTGAACTACACGCCATTAGGCAAAAATGTCTATAAAAGATGTCTATGTGATAGTGCTGTAGCTAATTTAAGGATGTGATTCCATTAGCATTTAATTCATTACCAAGTCACAAAGTAACGGATGACTCTTATGCTAATTTCACTCCCTCCCAAATCGATAATTTTGTTGATAGTGCAACAGGCTCGCTGCGAATGACATTCAACTCTGTTGCCCCTCTAAAAAAGAAGATGATAAAACCAAGACGGTTAGCTCCATGGTAACACTGAAACTCGCAAATTTCGCGAAAACTTGAGAAGTTTGGCGTTCCACCAAATTGGAAAATTCTCGATTAATCTGGCAATATAGTCTTAAAACTTATAGGAAGGCCCTCCGTAATGCCATAGCAGCGTACTACTCGTCATTAAGGCCACAGCTCTACTGAGCCAAGTATTCCCATAGCTCTTAGTAGTAACGGCTTTGTGAGATTCTTCAATGATAAAATTATAACTATTAGAAGCAAAATTCACCAAGACCTGCCTTTAACTGGCACTGACTTATTTCTAAACTCAGGAACCTTAGAAACAGCTGTAAAACCAGATACATGTTTAGACTGATTTGCTTCACTTGATATTTATCAATTTAATTCAATAATTTCTTCATCTAAACCATCAACCCTCCTCTTAGACCCCATCCTGACTAGGTGACCACTGCACTTTAAAGTAGCTGTAATTAAACCTCTTCTGAAAAAGCCTAACCTTGATCCAGATGTTTTAGCAAACTATAGACCTATATCCAACTTTGATCCAGATGTTTTAGCCAACTATAGACCTATATCCAATCTTCCATTTCTCTCTAAATTTCTTGAGAAAGCAGTCGCCAAACAGCTGTGTGACTTTCTGCATAGCAACAGCTTTTTTGAGGATTTTCAGTCAGGATTTAGAGGCCATCACACATAGCACAGAGACAGCACTTGTGAAAATTACTAATGACCTCTTAATTGCATCAGACAAAGGACATATGTCTGTACTGGTGTTATTATATATTAGTGCTGCATTTGATACCATTGACCATCATATCTTATTACAGAGACAGGAACATTTAATTGGCATTAAAGGAACTGCTCTAAGCTGGTTTAAGTCTTATTTATCAGATTGATCTCAGTTTGTTCATGTTAACGATGAATCCTCTGTGCATGCCAAAAGTTAGTCATGGAGTCCCACAAGGATCTGTGCTTGGTCCAATCCTGTTCACTTTATATATGCTTCCTTCAGGCAATATTATCAGGAAGCACTCCATAAACTTTCAGATGGTATGCAGATGGATGCAGATGATACTCAGTTATATATATCGATCAAGCCGGATGAAACTATTAGTTAGCTAAACTTCAAATGTGCCTTCTGGATATTAAAACCTGGATGAGCTGTAATTTTCTAATGTTAAACTCAGATAGAACTGAAGTTAGTGCTCTGTGGCCCAAGCACCTCCGTGACGCATTATCCAAAGAGATAGTTACTCTGGATGGCACCACCCTGGCCTCCAGCACCACTGTGAGGAATCTTGGAGTTATCATGGACTAAAACTAGTCCATGCATTTGTCTAGGCTGTATTACTGCAATTATTTATCATCAGGCTGCTCGAAAAAGTCCATAAAGACTCTTCAGCTGATCCAGAATGCTGCAGCACGTGTTCTGACAGTAACCAGGAAAAGAGATCACATCTCTCCTGTTTTAGCTTCTCTGCATTGGCTTCCTGTAAAATCCAGAATAGAATTTAACATCCTTCTTCTCACCTACAAAGCTCTTCATGGTCAGGCACCATCTTATCTTAAAGAGCTCATAGTACCTTACAACCCTACAAGAGCACTGCGCTCCCATAATGCAAGGTTACTTGTGGTTCCTAGAGTCTCTAAAAGTAGAACGGGAGCCAGAGCAATCAGCTATCAGGCTCCTCTCCTGTGGAACCGTCCCCACATTTAAAAGTAGGCTTAAGACTTTCCTCTTTGATAAAGCTTATAGTTAGGGCATAGAATTGAATATTGTTAGGGAGTGAGGAGTTAGAGCGTCCACCTAACCCGGCCCACCTGCTTCTCGTCATAGTCATACTAGAGGGAGGCAGGGCATACAGCCCGATCCGGTTGGGGAGAGTTCTAGCCTGCACAGGCTCCTCTCTTTACCCTGTCTCTCCTAGTTATGCTGTAATAGTTTTAGACAGCCGGGGGACTTCCTTTGACACACTGGGCTCCTCTCTCCTCTATCTTTCTGTCTTTCAATTTATGTGCATCCATGTCCTTGAAATGCTTGTTATTAACCTAGCTCTGGGGAGTCATTCCCCAGAGTCATGTGTTCTTTTTCGCCCAACACGTTTCCTTATATCAGGGAGGCTCCAAAATCATGGTAGCAGCTGTCGCCATGGTCCCGCTACATGTCCTGCGATGCCATGTTCATCCAGCTACATCTTGCTGTGCCTTGTAATGCCGTACAGTGCCCTGCTAAGCCATGAACTACTACAAAGAACTACTACAAACTATTATTTTTTGTGACTGTTCATGAGCCTGTGTCTGTCCGAGGTTTCTGCCTAAAAGGAAGTTTTTCCTCGCCACTGTCACACTGCTGCTTGCTCTGGAGGGAACTACAAAAACTGTTGGGTCCTTGTAAATTATAGAGTGTGGTGTCTTGAGATAACTCTTGTTGAATTGATACTATAAATAAAATAAAATTTAATTGAAATTGAATTAATATCGGACCATTCTGATGTAGGATTTTAAAATTAAAAGCTTAAATGTCTAATTAAAGCTATATTTAAAATCGTTGTCAGGCTGTTACAGGGATATTTTACATAACACATCCAGTGTGTCACTCAGGAAATATTGGACCATTCTAATGTAGTATTTTAAACTTAAGTACTTAAAAGTAAAGGTATATTGAGCTTTTTTTAGGCTGTTAAAGACATATTTTACTCTTTTTCAGGCTACCGTAAAACGGAATCCTCCCATTAAACAAGCTTCATTCCATATCAGAATGAGACATCACATATCCACTGTGTCACTCAGATAATATCAGACCATTCGGATGTAGGATTTTTAAATTAAGGGCTAAGAAGTAAAGCTATATTTATGGTTGCCATGTTTTACTCTTTTTCAGGCTACTGTAAAAAAATCCTTCTGTTAAGCCAGGTTGATTCCATATCTGGGTAAGACATCACATATCCCTTGTTTCACTCAGGTAATATCGGACGATTCTGATGAAAGATTTTAAAATAAAAGCTTAAATGTCCAAGTGAAGTTATATTTAAATTCTTTTTCAGGCTGTTAAACAGAGCTAAAGAGGTTAGAATAGAGAATTTCTATTTCCGTCCAAGTAAATCATCTGTAAAATGATTAAAAACATTACTGTAAGCATATTACATGGGCTACATACAAAAATAGTACCCTAGCCACATGTCTGAACTTAATACAGAAAATATCCAGAAGAAAATGACTCAGAAAATGGATTTTATATGATTTTATATGATCCTGCGACGCTTTCCACCCCACTCACCCCCCTTGTTCTCCCGTCGTTCTAGACGGACAAATCAGGTGTCGGAGCATCCACGACCATATTTGGCCAAACGGGCCTCGATCTGGCATATAAAAAGATAAATAAAGAGACACTGAAGCTTCATTGAGGCCTTTGTGACCTATATAGAATAATCGGGCAATGGAAGAGTTTTAAATGGATTTATTGTTTCAAAATAGGCATGCCTCTTCCAATTTAGCATTTTGTGAACTTACTGGGCCAGTTCAGTAGTTTTAAATTGATTTATATATCTAAATTAGGCATGTGCAATTTAGGGGTAATGCACAATTGAGCCTTGCCATTTCCGGGGCCCTAGGTTACCCATGTAAAGCACTGGCTTTCGGAAGGGGCTAGAAGGTTGGGGTTTGGGATTCACAGTCTAATGGCCTTTCTGAGTCTTCCGGTTAAGTTTGAAGCAGATTGGAGCTCAAATGACAGTTTCTAGCATTAAAGAGTTTCACACCTACAACTGGGGTTATTGAAATTAGGAAGGTGGGCCTCAGGGGCCTCCTGCATAATGTAATTTTAATAAGCTGGTAAAGTAGTCAGAGTTTTCTCAATACATTTAATTTATTGTTACAATTTCAAAGAAATCATTTATTTTTTTTTACATTGTTTTCAAGGGCACCAGCCCTCAAAATGGTTTGTTCACCCCAGCAGCCACTTTAACCTCACTGCATATGGGAGTGGTCACACAGGTGGATCAAAAGGAGCAATCAGTGTGAGTAACGAGCATTTAGTGTGAGGAGAGCGACAGGAGACAGGCGCTGCATTTCACAGACGAGAGCTTGAGCTTTGAGGTAAGTAACAACCCAAATTACATTTTTTTGAACTTAGTTAATTTAGTTATTTCAGTGCATTCAGAAATAAAGCGCTTTTTCAGGTTCCTGTACGTTTTCATAACATTTTTGGTTTGTTAGGATGGCAGTTAACAGATGGATTGACGTTAAAGTACTTAATTGTTTAAGAAGTCGTTTTTGATGTGTTTTTGCTTTCCCCTATGGTATAAGGGGTTGAACACATTGCGTCATTTTCCCGGGAGTTTCAGCAGGCCGTTTAACACATGAATGCAAATTAATGGTATTTAATAATGTACGTATGATGTGGTTATTAATTATTTGTTTTAAATTAGTTTTATGTGGTTCTCACACTGTCAATCAAGTCAGAATTAACATTCTCAAGCATTGCATCATGTAAATTAAAATTCAACATGTTTCCCATTTACAACATTAACACATTGGGGCCTCTGAATTGAAATAAAGATCTGAGATATATCAATTTAACTTGGCCTAATAAGCTAATTAATTCATAAATCTAAAAAAATGTGTTTCCATATACAGAGAGCAAGTTAGGAGAGGATGGAGGGCGAAGAGTCTTCAACCCACAGGCCCAAGTGGGCAGGCAAGGGCGCAATCTGCGGGCTTTCGTATGCTGATTTGATGCAGCACATGGAACTAGGTGAAAAGGTGGCCAACCACAGACGGTAAGGATGTTGTCTATTTATGTACATATATGTATTTATGCATCTTTAGAACTACTTTTATAGCTTAAATATGGGTTTGAAATTCACGCTATTACTATCTGAGTCCTCTGTGTTTTAAGCTAATTGGAACTCAAACAAGAGTTTCTAACATTTAAAGTATTTCACTAGTAGAAGCCGAAATACATGAGCTGGTCCCCAGCGGCCTCCTGACCTATTGATTGAACTCTTTGCTGTCTAATTTTGATCTTGGGCTCCTCATCCAAGAAAAACATTTTTATCCCTGTAAATGTACCAAATTTGTAGGAATGTTAGATTAGAGAGACCCAATGGTAGAAGCTGGGTCTTTGACCATATAAGTGCATAGGAAGTTGAGCCTCCAGTTGGTTTATTGTTTTGTCGCTTTTCAATTTCCTGTTGTATTTGGAATGTGTCTGTTCTCTTCGGTCACGTCTTGTTCTGCTTTGTTTGTTTTCTCCTCCCTGATGTGTTTTACCCGTTTATCAGGACATGGGGGAGGGGCGGGAGAAGGATGAAGAAAAAGACAACGTAGTAGTAGAGGAACAGGAGGATGAGATAGAGGACCAAGAAATGGAGGCGGAAGAGCGGGACTAAGAGCAGGACAGTCCAGATAAACGCCAAGACAAGGCCCTGTAAGTTTGAAGCAGAAGAGACTCTCCAAAACTCTCGCTAGAAAGTGGTCTTCTAGTTCTGAAGTGGAACAGAAGAGAGGCTCATACAATCCTCCTCTCCCTAAAAGAGCCAAAAGTGCCTTTTCAAGACCGATAGGGTAAGGGTGCCCTTAGAGCCACACATTTTCCCAAACTCTGAAATGTTTTAATTGAAAACTGATGCCATGTACTCTATGTATTTATCTCGCAAGTGTCCTCTGTAGAGGAGGAAGAGAGGCTCCTTCAGACAGAGATAACTAAAAGTGAGTAATTTTCAGCTCATTCACAACTTTTAATTTTCCTTTTTTAAATGAATGAAAACTTTTTTTTTTTTTTCAAAATGGGGTTGAGTCCTATCATAGCTCTACACATGGGTGGTATTTGCCTAATTTAGCTTTACCTTTCTAGGAGACAATGTTGGGCAGCACTGAGGGAGATGAACAAAAACTGAATCCACTAGTTCTCGTGAGTCGGGTTGACATGAAAACAGTGTATGATTTACCAAATTGTATACAAATGACTAAAACGGTAAAGAAAAGAATATTGCAGAAATTGGATCAGTATCATTCTGAGAGTCTTCTGGTTAAGTTTGAAGCTGATTGGAGAACAAATGAGTTTCTAGCATTAAAGAGTTTCACACCTACAACTGGGGTCTTTTGCATTGAAATAAATATGAAGGTGGGCCTCAGGGGCCTCCTGCATAAGGTAATTTTAATAAGCTGGTAAAGTAGTCAGAGTTTTCTCAATACATTTCATTTATTGTTACAATTTCAAAGAAATCATTTATTTATTTTTTTACATTGTTTTCAAGGGCACCAGCCCTCAAAATGGTTTGTTCACCCCAGCAGCCACTTTAACCTCACTGCATGTGGGAGTGGTCACACAGGTTGGATCAAAAGGAGCAATCAGTGTGAGTAATGAGCATTTAGTGTGAGGAGAGCGACAGGAGACAGGCGCTGCATTTCACAGATTTGCGCTTGAGCTTTGAGGTAAGGAACAACCCAAATTAAGTTTTTTTTTTAACTTAGTTAATTTAGTTATTACAGTGCATTCAGAAATAAAGCGCATTTTCAGGTTCCTGTACGTTTTCATAACATTTTTGGTTTGTTAGGATTGCAGTTAATAGATGGATTGACGTTAAAGTACTTAATTGTTTAAGAAGTCGTTTTTGATGTTTTTGCTTTCCCCTATGGTATAAGGGGTTGAACACATTGCGTCATTTTCCCGGGAGTTTCAGCAGGCCGTTTAACACATGAATGCAAATTAATGGTATTTAATGTACGCATGATGTGGTTATTTATTTGTTTTAAATTAGTTTTACGTGGTTCTCACACTGTCAATCAAGTCAGAATTAACATTCTCAAGCATTGCATCATGTAAATTAAAATTCAACATGTTTCCCAATTACAACATTAACACATTGGGGCCTCTGAATTGAAATAAAGATCTGAGATATATCAATTTAACTTGGCCTAATTTGATATAAGCTAATTAATTCATATATCTAAAAAAATGTGTTTCCATATACAGAGAGCAAGTTAGGATAGGATGGAGGGCGAGGAGTCTTCAACCCACAGGCCCAAGTGGGCAGGCAAGGGCGCAATCTGCGGGCCTTCGTACGCTGATTTGATGCAGCACATGGAACTAGGTGAAAAGGTGGCCAACAAAACTGAGCTGGACCTACTCTGCAAGCTGTCCCACAGACGGTAAGGATGTTATCTATTTATGTACATATATGTATTTATGCATCTTTAGAACAACTTTTATAGCTTAAATATGGGTTTGAAATTCACGCTATTACTATCTGAGTTCTCTGTGTTTTAAGCTGATTGGAACTCAAACAAGAGTTTCTAACATTTAAAGTATTTCACTAGTAGAAGCCGAAATACATGAGCTGGTCCCCAGCGGCCTCCTGACCTATTGATTGAACTCTTTGCTGTCTAATTTTGATCTTGGGCTCCTCATCCAAGAAAAACATTTTTGTCCCTGTAAATGTACCAAAATTGCAGGAATGTTAGATTAGAGAGACCCAATGGTAGAAGCTGGGTCTTTGACCATATAAGTGCATAGGAAGTTGAGCCTCCAGTTGGTTTAATGTTTTGTCGCTTTTCAATTTCCTGTTGTATTTGGAATGTGTCTGTTCTCTTCGGTCACGTCTTGTTCTGCTTTGTTTGTTTTCTCCTCCCTGATGTGTTTTACCCGTTATCAGGACATGGGGAGGGGCGGGAGAAGGATGAAGAAAAAGACAACGTAGTAGTAGAGGAACAGGAGGATGAGAGACAACCAAGAAATGGAGGCGGAAGAGCGGGACTAAGAGCAGGACAGTCCAGATAAACGCCAAGACAAGGCCCTGTAAGTTTGAAGCAGAAGAGACTCTCGCTAGAAAGTGGTCTTCTAGTTCTGAAGTGGAACAGAAGAGAGGCTCATACAATCCTCCTCTCCCTAAAAGAGCCAAAAGTGCCTTTTCAAGACCGATAGGGTAAGGGTGCCCTTAGAGCCACACATTTTCCCAAACTCTGAAATGTTTTAATTGAAAACTGATGCCATGTACTCTATGTATTTATCTCGCAAGTGTCCTCTGTAGAGGAGGAAGAGAGGCTCCTTCAGACAGAGATAACTAAAAGTGAGTAATTTTCAGCTCATTCACAACTTTTAATTTTCCTTTTTTAAATGAATGAAAACTTTTTTTTTTTTTCAAAATGGGGTTGAGTCCTATCATAGCTCTACACGTGGGTGGTATTTGCCTAATTTAGCTTTACCTTTCTAGGAGACAATGTTGGGCAGCACTGAGGGAGATGAACAAAAACTGAATCCACTAGTTCTCGTGAGTCGGGTTGACATGAAAACAGTGTATGATTTACCAAATTGTATACAAATGACTAAAACGGTAAAGAAAAGAATATTGCAGAAATTGGATCAGTATCATTCTGAGAGTCTTCTGGTTAAGTTTGAAGCTGATTGGAGAACAAATGAGTTTCTAGCATTAAAGAGTTTCACACCTACAACTGGGGTCTTTTGCATTGAAATAAATATGAAGGTGGGCCTCAGGGGCCTCCTGCATAAGGTAATTTTAATAAGCTGGTAAAGTAGTCAGAGTTTTCTCAATACATTTCATTTATTGTTACAATTTCAAAGAAATCATTTATTTATTTTTTTACATTGTTTTCAAGGGCACCAGCCCTCAAAATGGTTTGTTCACCCCAGCAGCCACTTTAACCTCACTGCATGTGGGAGTGGTCACACAGGTGGATCAAAAGGAGCATTCAGTGTGAGTAATGAGCATTTAGTGTGAGGAGAGCGACAGGAGACAGGCGCTGCATTTCACAGAAGAGAGTTTGAGCTTAGTTAATTTAGTTTTTCAGTGCATTCAGAAATAAAGCGCTTTTTCAGGTTCCTGTACGTTTTCATAACATTTTTGGTTTGTTAGGATGGCAGTTAACAGATGGATTGACGTTAAAGTACTTAATTGTTTAAGAAGTCGTTTTTGCTTTCCCCTATGGTCTAAGGGGTTGAACACATTGCGTCATTTTCCCGGGAGTTTCAGCAAGCCGTTTAACACATGAATGCAAATTAATGGTATTTAATGTACGCATGATGTGGTTATTAATTTGTTTTAAATTAGTTTTACGTGGTTCTCACACTGTCAATCAAGTCAGAATTAACATTCTCAAGCATTGCATCATGTAAATTAAAATTCAACATGTTTCCCAATTACAACATTAACACATTGGGGCCTCTGAATTGAAATAAAGATCTGAGATATATCAATTTAACTTGGCCTAATTTGATATAAGCTAATTAATTCATATATCTAAAAAAATGTGTTTCCATATACAGAGAGCAAGTTAGGAGAGGATGGAGGGCGAGGAGTCTTCAACCCACAGGCCCAAGTGGGCAGGCAAGGGCGCAATCTGCGGGCTATCGTACGCTGATTTGATGCAGCACATGGAACTAGGTGAAAAGTTGGCCAACAAAACTGAGCTGGACCTACTCTGCAAGCTGTCCCACAGACGGTAAGGATGTTATCTATTTATGTACATATATGTATTTATGCATCTTTAGAACAACTTTTATAGCTTAAATATGGGTTTGAAATTCACGCTATTACTATCTGAGTTCTCTGTGTTTTAAGCTGATTGGAACTCAAACGAGAGTTTCTAACATTTAAAGTATTTCACTAGTAGAAGCCGAAATACATGAGCTGGTCCCCAGCGGCCTCCTGACCTATTGATTGAACTCTTTGCTGTCTAATTTTGATCTTGGGCTCCTCATCCAAGAAAAACATTTTTATCCCTGTAAATGTACCAAAATTGCAGGAATGTTAGATTAGAGAGACCCAATGGTAGAAGCTGGGTCTTTGACCATATAAGTGCATAGGAAGTTGAGCCTCCAGTTGGTTTAATGTTTTGTCGCTTTTCAATTTCCTGTTGTATTTGGAATGTGTCTGTTCTCTTCGGTCACGTCTTGTTCTGCTTTGTCTGTTTTCTCCTCCCTGATGTGTTTTACCCGTTATCAGGACATGGGGAGGGGCGGGAGAAGGATGAAGAAAAAGACAACGTAGTAGTAGAGGAACAGGAGGATGAGATAGACGACCAAGAAATGGAGGCGGAAGAGCGGGACTAAGAGCAGGACAGTCCAGATAAACGCCAAGACAAGGCCCTGTAAGTTTGAAGCAGAAGAGACTCTCCAAAACTCTCGCTAGAAAGTGGTCTTCTAGTTCTGAAGTGGAACAGAAGAGAAGCTCATACAATCCTCCTCTCCCTAAAAGAGCCAAAAGTGCCTTTTCAAGACCGATAGGGTAAGGGTGCCCTTAGAGCCGCACATTTTCCCAAACTCTGAAATGTTTTAATTGAAAACTGATGCCATGTACTCTATGTATTTATCTCGCAAGTGTCCTCTGTAGAGGAGGAAGAGAGGCTCCTTCAGACAGAGATAACTAAAAGTGAGTAATTTTCAGCTCATTCACAACTTTTAATTTTCCTTTTTTAAATGAATGAAAACTTTTTTTTTTTTTTCAAAATGGGGTTGAGTCCTATCATAGCTCTACACATGGGTGGTATTTGCTTAATTTAGCTTTACCTTTCTAGGAGACAATGTTGGGCAGCACTGAGGGAGATGAACAAAAACTGAATCCACTAGTTCTCGTGAGTCAGGTTGACATGAAAACAGTGTATGATTTACCAAATTGTATACAAATGACTAAAACGGTAAAGAAAAGAATATTGCAGAAATTGGATCAGTATCATTCTGAGAGTCTTCTGGTTAAGTTTGAAGCTGATTGTAGAACAAATGAGTTTCTAGCATTAAAGTTTCACACCTACAACAAGTATCTTTTGCATTGAAATAAATACAAAGGGTGGCCTCCTGCATAAGGTAATTTTAATAAACTGGTAAAGTAGTAAGAGTTGTCTCAATACATTTCATTTGTTACAATTTAAAAAAAAATTTAAGGGCACCAGCCCTCAAAATTTCGCAAATATGTACGAGAGCGAGCCAGTGGCCCTTTCACTGATGCGGACCTGCAAGAGTGGGCTATGTACGATGAAATAAGCTGTTGCAATTGTAAAAGCCATGGTTCAACAATGTTTTCATGTTTCCTTGATGCATCCAAAGCTTTTGACCGTGTTAAACAAGACTTTGCTTACCTAACGCATATTCGGGACTTGAGGCTTGGCCTGGCGGGTGAGGCGGGATGCCGCATCCAGCAGGTGGTGCGGTTCGAGGGCAACGACGTTCCCTTCCACCCAAGAGTTGCTTTGACCTGTCTTTTCTGCAAAAGTACTTCCAGGACTATGCGCTGCTGGTGCTCTTCCGGGAAAGAGAGGATGGCCGCGGTCTTCTGTTCACATTGCGTGGCGTTGTCAACCACCTGGCCAGAGTCCTTTCTAGACACCGAGGGTGTGGGCAGATTCGACCCCTCATGGATGTCATTCCATATGGCGCTGGCTCTGGAAGACCTTTTCTTTGGCCATCCGCTCTCACCACTCGACGACACCCTGAGTGCCAGCCTGGGAACCAGCACGGTGATGGAACGGAACGCTACACAAGCTGGACGGCTGTGTGTTGCAAGTTGGTGAATAAGGACGCTATGCAAAGTGTGACATGCTGCACAACACACGTACACAGGTAGCACAAGAGAACGCTGACTTACTGTTACAAACTGACATACCTAATTACCCCACAGGGTGGAGCTGTTGCCTCAGCTGTACAGCAGGATGCCTTGTAACATCTCCCTTCCTGTTGTAAGATATCCTAGCATAAGCTGGCATTGTAAAACAAACTGAATGAACTTCAGTAAGATTATACCTGTTAAATATGCAACTAAAACAATTTGGCTATCACTAAAGAGAACTTGAATTTATCTAACACAGCCGTTGCACAAATACTGATGTGACAGCTGAAAACGGTGTTCTTGTTTTCACGTGTTCACTGTCCTTATTTGGTTTGTCCAACTTACAGGTCCAATCTATCACGAGGCTTAATCAGCCTGCCACTCCAAGAGTATGCTTGGCCCTGTTCATCTCGGCGTGGCGTGCTACTGGTTTGTGTTGAACGGGGTGGCCCCCATGACTGGTCTTCATCTCTACATTGCCGTTCTCGCTGGCAAAGCCCCCTCTGATGCATTGGCTGGTGACGTTCAGATAGTCCGTCTGCTGAATGAAGATGGACACCAACGGGCGGTGATCTGTCTCTGCTGTAACATCACCCTCCCATAAAGGTAGTAGTGGAAGCGCTGACAGGCAAACACAATGCTCAAGCACTCCTTTTCAATTTGTGCATACATTTTTGTGCTTTCGATCCTATGATGGTTTTAATCCACTGTTGCTTTTGATCCTTTGTTTAGGCTTGTGGGCGAGTCAGGGGGTTAAGGCTGTTGCATGTATGATGTTAAAATTAAAGGCTTGAATCTCAAAGTCAAGCTATATTTGAAACCTTTTTCAGGCTGTTAAAGCCTTTTCACGCTTTTCAGCCCTCTGTGAAACAACCCCTCCTGTTAAGCCAGCTTTATTTCAATTCTGCATGAGGCATCATATCAAGTGTGCTTTTGATCTTCTGATGCATTTGATCCAATGTGATTTTTGATCTTGTGATGATTTTAATACTATGTTGCTTTTGAATCTTTTGATGCTCTAATGCTTTCAACCCTATGTTTTAGATCCTATGAGTCTTTGGATCCTTTCATGCGTTTCATCCCAATATGATTTTGATCCTATGATGCTTTTGCTATTTTGTTGCTTTTGATCTGTTGTATATGCTTGTGGGCGAGTCTCTCGGGTTCAGAGGGTTAAGGCTGAAACCAAATTTTACTCTTTTTCAGGCTACTGTAAAACAGAAACCTCCTGTTAAGCCAGCTTTATTTCAATTCTGCATGAGGCATCACATATCAAGTGTGCTTTTGATCTTCTGATGCATTTGATCCCAATGTGATTTTTGATCTTGTGATGATTTTAATTCTCTTTTGCATTTGATCCCAATATGCGTTTGGTCCTTTGATGCTTTTAACCCTATGTTGCTTTTGAATCTTTTGATCCTCTAATGCTTTCAACCCTATGTTTTTGATCCTATGACTCTTTGGATCCTTTCATGCGTTTCATCCCAATATGACTTTGATCCTATGATGCTTTTGATATTTTGTTGCTTTTGATCTGTTTATGCTTGTGGGCGAGTCGCTCGGGTTCGGAGGGTTAAGGCTGAAATCAAATTTGACTCTTTTTCAGGCTACTGTAAAACAGAAACCTCCTGTTAAGCCAGCTTTATTTCAATTCTGCATGAGGCATCACATATCAAGTGTGCTTTTGATCTTCTGATGCATTTGATCCCAATGTGATTTTTGATCTTGTGATGATTGTAAACCTCTGATGCATTTGATCCCAATATGCGTTTGGTCCTTTGATGCTTTTAACCCTATGTTGCTTTTGAATCTTTTGATCCTCTAATGCTTTCAACCCTGTTTTTGATCCTATGACTCTTTGAATCCTTTCATGCGTTTCATCCCAATATGACTTTGATCCTATGATGCTTTTGATATTTTGTTGCTTTTGATCTGTTTATGCTTGTGGGGAAGTCTCTCGGGTTCAAAGGGTTAAGGCTGAAACCAAATTTTACTCTTTTTCAGGCTACTGTAAAACAGAAACCTCATGTTAAGCCAGCTTAATACCAAATCTGTGTGAGATATCGCATATCCAGCGTTTCACTCAGGTAATATTGGATCATTCTTATCTAGGATTTTAACATTAAGGGCTTAAAAGTAATTTCTGTAATTTCTACAGCTAAATTTTACAGTAACTTCTTTAGTCATTTTACAATGTTTAGCTGTATATTGCAATGCATTATGGGTCAAAACACTATTACCGTAGTTGACAGCTTTTTTGCTATGATAAATTACAGACATATTTGCGCTTGACGGTAAATGATGCAGTACAGTTATTTACTGTTGAATGCGTTGCACGAGTTAGCTGCTTTACACAAGACAATTTGATGGTGGATTACAGAGGAGCAGCCGCATTGCCACTCCACTCAGCCACAATATGTAAGTATACTATTATGAATAACCTATATAATTAAATTGTGGTTTAACTTGTTAATGCTGGTTGAAATAACCTAAGTTGACCGTGTTTCAGTCTAGTGCAGGCCCCACAATAAAGTTCACTTATAGCTAGCTAACATTAGCTGCAGACTTTTCAGAAGGAATTGTGAAGAAGCAAAGCAGTTTAATGCTAAAGTTAAGGAATGTATAGTGGGTGTAATGTTAGCGTTAACAGTTAACCCTTTTTTATATTTTCATTTTGAACAAAGCGTAGTAGTGGACTTGTACGTCTATGTTGTAATCTCAATGTTAACGTCACGCAGGCACGCAGCAAAAGTAGCTACGGGACGGTCAGGCGCCACGGAGTTGGGTCTTTGGTAAGTAACATTAGCCTAACGTCAGTGTTTTATTTAGCTATATGTGACTGTCTGACTGTACATTTCTTCACCGTTCTAGCTAATACTAGCAAACTGAAGTTAACTTTAGTAATAAAATCCATCTAGCTTAACCGTATGCATTAGCTACATCGCCTGCAGATCAGGCTGCAGAAAACCCATTAACGTTGATACAGTAGTCCCAGTTAATTTATAAATAATGTTTGACTTTGCAAGACCCCTGAAATAGACCTTTTAATTTCGGTTGATATTTACCTTTAACAACTCTTCTATGAACTTTGTTAAAGTCCGCCATCACGGTGGCTCCGTTTAAAACATTCGTCGTTAATGAAAACTGTGTGAAAGAAGGCTCTGCTATTTTCTACTTTCTTGACCTCTTAATTATAGAAATTCAAATGAAAACTGGATGTGAGGCACCCACGAGTCTTCCCTTAACAGACATGGCTAATTTTTGATAATCCCAGATGCAGTGCACATGTGTTATTTTCACCTGTTTATAAAAGGGTGTATTTAAATATTTCAGCAGAATGGGGTCCCTAAACAGCCTTGGCGGTGCATTAATTTATTTTAACTAGAAAACCGAGACTGTTGACTTTTAAATGTGTGTTGAATTCTTAAATCTTGTTAAACGTTTTTGGCAACAATGAAATAATTCATTTTCTATAGTGTATCTCAAGTCTTGGTGGCCATGGAAATATATGATGGCCATGTGGGTGTATAAGGGCTTATACACTTTCAATAGGTGCCTCACACACTGTTTATTACAGATGTTATATTCCAACATAATGTGTTTTTCAACTTTTGTATTGTTTAACCTAGCTACAGGGAGGAAAACATCCTGAACAGAGCGCCATCGCTGCACAGTGATAAACATACATGGCTGAAGATGATTTTCAGGTAAAAACATTGTGATTATGCCTGAATGTGTAATGTTCTGTGGCATTTATAAATGTGACAGTTTGGGTGTTGGTAGGGAAGCACTAGTCTTTAGGGTTGTTTATATAATTAATGGCACATTAGTGATTAGTTAAAGCTGTTTTCTATGTTTAGGTGAATGGCTCAAAGCAACCGTTTGAATGCTGAGCATCGAGGGTCAGGTGGTTGTGCCTCCACATCTCAACTTCGTGGCTGGAATGGCAGCTTTGTTTTTGAGCTACTAAATCTTTAATCTGGTGTACCAGCAGCAAGCATCTTGCACACTGGAATTCATTCAAAGGTAACTATGTGCTTGAAGTAGAATGTGGTTGATCATTATTTTGTAGCGTTTGCTATTATGAGTAACTATTTGATTATACATTTAGAAAAGTAGTTCTGCATTGAGGTAAACTGAGCATTTAGGTGAATAAACTAGACTTGTTCTTTTTTTATTGCATTCACAAGAAATCCTAGATGACAGTTCATTTTACAGTTATGCATGATTTTCTATGCCCACCCTGCCCCAACCTTCCCCACTATTGCGCAGTGATGCTCAAAGCAAAAATACAAAAAAGGATCTGTATGCATCTTTATACATACACACCTGCATGCATCTACACATATACACACCCACATACAGATTTGCACAGCCGGATGTATTTTGCATCTTTTAGAGCAGTTAAGTCACTTTTTCAATAAGTTTATTTGCAGGTGATTTCAGATGCTTCATCGGACTGAACCCTTCAAGTGGAACCAAGACAACAAAGGCGTTGAGCCAAAAAAGTGGGAAGGTACAGGAGAAAAAGAGGAACTGCATTAACCCTTGCGTCTCCTCTCTACTCAAAGGGAGGTAGGAGAGGGAGACGTCAAATGACAAAAAGCAACACAGATGGTTCCTCAAATTGCTCTCAAAGAATAAGTTCACTAATTAAACACAAAGCACACCAAACAGTCTTGAGTCACCGACCTCGCCAGACACATGGTCATAATGAGCTCTTAAGAAAAATAGAAGTTACCTTCTGAAAACATACAGTATTGTTACACTGTGTTGCATTTTAATGTCATGGGTTTGCATCTCTGACTCTTGTTTTATTTTACAGTTGAGAATGCAATGTTTTTGAATTAAAAGCAAGCCTGGTCTTAAAACAATTTACAACAGGCATCAGCAAAGCTGAAAATGTAAAAAAACTAAATTAACTATATTTTTTCACAACAATGTATTGTCAGGTATTTACATCTTTTTTTCTGGATCCTCGAGTTGCCAGCAGAAAGCTGTAAATATTTCACAATGCAATATGTTGTAAAAAGATTTACAACATATTGTATTTAAAGATATTACTCGAGTTGCCAGGTAATATCTGTAGAATATCTGTGAACAATACAAGATAATGTTCTAAATTAAATTACAGTAAAATATTGTTTTCCTTTAAAAAAAACTAAACATTGCTGTAATTTATGTACAACAATAACCTGTAAAATAAATACTGTAACTATTTTTACAGTTAACAGTAACTACTAGTAATTTTAAAAGATTTTGATGGGAACTTTTTTTGTCAGGTGTTTACTATAAAATCTACAGTCAAATTAATTAGTGTATATTGAATCCTCCTGTTAAGCCAGCTTCATTCCATATCTGGGTGAGACGTCACATATCCAGTGTTTCACTCAGGTAACATAGGACCATTCTGATGTAGGATGTTAAAAAGAGGCTTAAAATCAAGCTTTATTTGAAATCTTTTTCAGGCTGTTAAAGCCTTTTTCACTCTTTTCAGGCTGCTGTAAAACAAACCCCTCCTGTTAAGCCAGCTTCATTCCAAGTCTAGGTGAGACATCACATATCCGTGTTTCACTGAGGTAAAATCGGACCATTAAGATTTATTAAAATATAAGGCTTAAATGTCCAAGTAAAGCTATATTGATTTCTTTCAGCCTGTTAAAGCTATATTTTACTCTTTTTCAGGCAACTGTAAAACGGAATCCTCCTGTTAAGTCGGCTTCCTTCCATATCTGGGTGAGACATTACATATCCAGTGTTTCATTCAGGTAATATCGGACCATTTTGTTGTAGGATGTGGAAATTAAAGGCTTACATGTAAAGCTATATTTGAAATCTTTTTCAGGCTGTTGAAGCCATATTTTACTCTCTTTCAGGCAACTTTAAAACAAAATCCTCCTGCTTAGCCAGCTTCATTCCAAGTCTGGGTGAGACATAAAGTATCCAGTGTTTCACTCAGGTAAAATCGGACCATGAGGATGTATTATGTTAAAATAAAAGGCTTACATATCCAAGTAAAGCTATATTGATGGTTGTTAAGGCTGTTGAAGCCATATTTTAGTGTCTTTCAGGCTACTGTAAAACAGAATCCTCCTTTGAAGCCAGCTTCATTCCAAGTCTAGGTGAGACATCACATATCCCGTGTTTTACTGAGGTGAAATCGGACAATTAAAATGTATTATGTTAAAATAAAAGGCTTAAATGTCCAAGGAAAGCTGTTTTGTCAGCCTGTTAAAGCCAAATTTTACTTTTTTTTTTTTTTCAGGCAACTGTAAAATGGAATCCTCCTGTTAAGTCAGCTTCATTCCATATCTGGGTTAGACATCGCATATCCAGTGTTTCGATCAGGTAATGTAGGACCATTCTTATGTAGGATGTTAAAATGAAAGGATTAAATCTCCAAGTCGAGCTCAATTTTAAATCTTTTTCAGGCTGTTAAACCTGTTCCGAATATAGGTACCGTTGCCGAGGCTTTTTGAGAAAATGTTTTCTTTACTCATAAATTGCAAGCATTACATCTGATAGAGAATTCATTTTTATTAAGTCTTTTATTCATCTTATTTCCTTTTAGTAATGTTATTTCCTTTTATTAATGTCTTACAATAGTTTAACCTTTATGCTTGTAGTAATGTCTTACAATTAGTTTAACCTTTATGCTCTTTATATGCACATTTAACGAACTGCTTTTCTATGCTTATCATACGCACGTTAAAGATTTGTTTCTAAGTGCAGAAAAAGTAAACGTCTGCAGCAAATCACGGGTTGTAGATATCTTTAGGGCCGAGGTCATTCAAAATACATGTCACCCAGGCGCTTGCACTTTTTCCTGTTTCTTCATGGATAGCCATCACAAAGCATTCCTTCTGTATCAACAACTGTGAATCAATGTGTGTGTTTTGAATAAATAACGACTCTCTGCAGAGAAACACTCAAAGTTCCCTGAGAGCAATGCTGGAGAAAGGTTGCTCACGTACGTTCTTCCCCTTTGCAAATGTCTATTAACCCTCTGAGCCCTAAGGCCATTTTTACAGTTCATTGTCCGTCTGGATTTATTTTATAAAAAAGCTTGTAAAACACCAACCCTGGTGTCTACAGTCAAGATATGAACATCATTTTTTTTCAGGACAAACTGGGTTATTAGAATATTTGGGCTGCAGTGAGCTCACCTGCATGTTAAAAATGGTTGTAGGACCTTAAAGACAAATAAATAAACAAAACGGAACATGAATCTTCCAGATATGTATTGATATCACACACAGATCAATAAAACCTAAGCCATTTTAGTCTCTAAAACACTTCTCATATGTCTTGGGAGTCACATTGTGAAGAAATAATCATTATAACTTATACAGTTGACAAAATACATGCATATTTTCAAATAAAGTCAAGGCGCTTTTGCCCTCATGACATTTACTTATGCCAATAATCAACATAATAATGTCATATTTATTGATATTACACCCACAGCAATGCTACACAAGCAATTGTGTGTCTAAAACAGTTCTCCTATTGGCCTTCCATACACCGTTTGGCCTTCCATACAGCCTTTTGGCCTTCCATACTCTTTGGGTGACGTTGTCTCCCATATATGGGCATGCACCCCATATATGGAGTCCTTGACTTCCGTACACAAAGGACGGACGGCGCTAGCGGCAGAATTGAGCAGCGATGAATTATGGACAAAAAGTGGATAAATCTTGGATGTAAAGGTATGGATTTAATGCTCAACGAACCCCAAAAAAGGCAGAAGTTCCAGGCTGGATAGAAAATCACCTGTAGAGGCTAGAAGGACCCGGAAAAGACCTCCGTAACCACTAACTCGTTAGTTTTTAGCCACAATTTTCGGCGAGTTTCTATGTGTTATGGATGGTTAATGATTGAACTATGAATCAGAGGTGCTTTTTATGGTCGTGGGCGAGTCTCTCGGGTTAGGAGGGTTAACTGCTCATTACCGTCTGAGTCTCGTTTTCTTGCTAGACCGTCTTTGATTTAATAAGTTTAAGTGTCTTGAACCTGACAACATCCTCATAAACACGCTCATCCAGCACATCATGTGAAAGATTAAAGTCTCACGATTCCATTAAGCCCACAGACAAATCATAAGGTCACTTACAGCGGTTATAATCATGTTATGAAGTAAAGAAACCGAAATATTTGAGTGTTTTCCTACCTCTTTCCTCGCGTCTTTACTCACAGCGGTGAAAGATTGCCAAAGACTTTTTCTCCCTACATCGTCTACAGTCCAAGTTATGTCCAAGGTATTAGAATGTCCAAGCCACGTCATCCAAAATTAGCTGGTCCCCTCACAATCTTGTAGTTTCTGGCCGAGTTTTTACATAGAGAAATCTAGATAGTTCATAATTTCTGCGTTTTGATCGCTTGTATCGTCTCCCCTCGGTGCGGTACAAAGTAGCTCTGCCCCCCCCTGTCAGAAACTATGAAGCACAAGCTTTCGAGTGAAATTTGTTGCCGGCCAATCCGTCTACTGTAACCTAAACTGTCCCTTATGGAACCCAATCATGTTGGAGGATTCGGAGGGCCACGTGGGTAAGATTAACTGTTTTTTTTCTTCCAGTTAGGACTAAACGTTATGAAACTGGCCTCCCTGTGTGACCAATAAGAAGACAAATTGATGCCAAACTTGACCAGAAAATTTTAATCCTGTGATGGCTCCAGCTGTTTCAAAGCAAAAATAGGGCCATTTCATTAATTATAATTACTTATTTCTATAAATTTATGTATGTAGTTATTTTAGGTGTGTGAGTGAGTTTTTTTTATTTGAAGTGTTGTATTTAGCACTTTTTTCGAAATAAGAAATGCACCGACATATCTGTAGAATTTCATATATAATCCATTTTCTGCAGCATTTTCTTTATTTTTTCTGTATTAAGTTGAGACATGTGGCTAGGGTACTTTTTTGTATCTAGCCCATGTTATATGCTTACAGTAGTGCTTTTTTTAAATTTTACAGATGATTTACTTGGACGGAAATAGAAATTCTCTATTCTAACCTCTTTAGCTCTGTGTCAGTAAGGCCTAGTGTCACACTGACACTAGAAAGAAAAAATTTAGTGTTGGCTTCCAAATGACCTCAGGATCATCCCGGAGGGCCAAAATATGTGAGAACTGCATCACTTTTTTGGGGTAAAATGTAGGTGAGAAAAGAATGTATTTTCAAGTGCTTCTGAAGAGGTTAAAGCCTTTTTTGCTCTTTTCAGGCTGCTGTAAAATCCCTCCTGTAAGCCAGCTTAATTTCAATTCTGCATGAGGCATTACATATCCTCTGGTGCGTTTGATCCTATGATGCGTTTGATCCCAATGTGATTTTTATCTTATGATGCTTATCTTATTATTTGCTATAAAAATAAAGCTGCCTTTAGATCCTATGATACTTTCAACCCTAAGTTTTTGATCCTTTGATGCTTTCAACCCTGTTTTGTTTGATCCAATATGCTTTTGATCCCAATATGCTTTTGATACTTTGATGCGTTTGATCCTATGATTTTAATCCTATGTTGCGTTTCATCCTATCATGCTTTTGATGCTTTGATCCTAATGTGATTTTGATCTTATGATGCCTTTGATTCCAATATGCTTTTGATGCTTTTAACGAGGGCTGTAGTACTCCGGTCTTGGACTTGAGACCGTTTTTCTATGGACTCAAACTCGCCACTGGTCTTTTACAATATGACTTTTGGTCTCAAACGAGTCCAGGTTTCTTTATTATGTTGATTATAATATTGGAGGGAAAGTGAAACCCAGTTCAGGTGGGGATATTGTTCGGCTTTTTAAAAGTTTATACAGCTAGCTAACGCTACGCCAATGTTGGCTAACGCTTGTGCACCAGCGTTAGCCTAGCTTACTAACGCTAGGTAAATATTACGGCTGCCTTCAGAGTTTCCTATATCTGCGTCCACGTTGTCAACATAAGACCTGTGGTGTTAGTCTGAGCCATCATTGTATTACATGATATAAGCTTTGCTCCTACGAGATGGGTGGGTTTTTGTCACGTTATAAAAAAGCTAACTGGCTATAGTTAGCCCATTTGTATGCTAGCAGACATTAGCTAACGTTGTCGAGTGTGTGTGTGTGTGTGTGTTCCCTAAACAACTTCTTCCTGATGGATTTATTTTAAAATTCTGCAATTTGTTTAAAATAAAATGAACATGTTAAATTACACGGATTGTTTAACCAAACTTTGTTTTCTGAAAAAAACATGTATTTCTTGTTAACCCACGTCCAAATAACTATAGAATACAAACATTTTTAGGGAAGCCATAAACCAACCATAGGGCTACACTTTGTAGTACTGGTCACGTCATTTCTACACTACATCTGGAGTGAAGCTATGTTGTCATTGAGTTGCTCAAATGCTCAGTACTAGTACTACAGTAGCAGTATTGTCTATGTAGATATTATGAGTCAAGGGGAATGGCTATACTCATAAATCGTGTGTTCTGACACTGCTTTTGCTTTTATATCAACAAATAACCCAAATTGATTGTCTTGATACTGTCATGCATAAGACTTTTTTCTGTCCTGGACTCGGTCTTGACTCAGACTCAAACCTCTCTGGACTCGAACCTCTTTGGACTCGGTCTTGACTTGGACTCGACTAGTCCTGGTCTTGGACTCTACAAAGGTGATCTTGACTACAGCCCTACTTTTAACATTATGATGTGTTTGATTCTATGATGCTGTCAACCCTATGCTGCTTTTGATCCTATGAGGCTTTCGATCTTTTATGCTTTTGATCCTTTGATGCTTTCGATCCTATGATGCTTCTAATCCTTTGTTTCTTTTGAAACTTTGTTTATGCTTGTGGGTGAGTCAGAGGGTTAAGGCTGAAGCCATATCTGCTGTAAAACAAACCCCTCCTGTTAAGCCAGCTTTATTTCAATTCTGCATGAGGCATCACATCAAGTGTGCTTTTAATCCTTTAATGCGTTTGATCCTCTGATGCGTTTGAGCCAATGTGATTTTTATTTTGATTGTTTTAATCCTCTAATGCAAATGTGAGTTTTATCTTATGGTTTTAATGCTCTGTTGCGTTTGATCCCAATTTGAGTTTTATCCTTTGATGCTTTTAATCCTGATGCGTTTGATCCCAATGTGATTTTTCTTTTTTATCCTATGATTTTAAGCCTCTGATCCAAATATGAGTTTTATCCTATAATGCTTTTAGTCCTATGATTTTAATCCACTGATGCGTTTGATCCCAATGTGATTTTTATTAAATGATTTTAATCCTGTTTGATCCTAATGTGAGTTTTATCCTATGATGATTTTAATCTTTATGCGTTTGATCCCAATATGAGTTTTATCCTATGATTTTAATCCTCTGATACGTTTGATCCTAATGTGATTGTTTATCTTATGATGCTTATTATTTGCTATAAAAATAAAGCTGCCTTTAGATCCTATGATGCTTTTGATCCTATGATGCTTTGAACCCTGTTTTGTTTGATACCAATATGCTTTGAACCCTGTTTTGTTTGATCCCAATATGCTTTTGATGCGTTTGATTCCGCTATGATTTTAATCCTGTGTTGCGTTTGATCCTATCATGCTTTTGATGCTTTGATCCCAATGTGATTTTGATCTTATGATGCCTTTGATTCTAAAATGCTTTTGTACCTTTTGATGCTTTTAACGAGGGCTGTAGTACTCCGGTCTTGGACTTGAGACCGTTTTTCTATGGACTCAAACTCGGCCACTGGTCTTGCACAATATGACTTTTGGTCTCAACCGATTCCAGGTCTTTATTATGTTGATTATAATATTGGAGGGAAAGTGAAACCCAGTTCAGGTGGGGATATTGTTTAGCTTTTAAAAGTTTAGACGGCTAGCTAATGCTACGCCAATGTTTGCTAACGTTTGTGCACCAGCGTTAGCATAGCTTACTAACGCTAGGTAAATATTACGGCTGCCTTCAGAGTTTCCTATATCTGCGTCCACGTTGTCAACATAAGACCTGTGGCGTTAGTCTGAGCCATCATTGTATTAACTGATATAAGCTTTGCTACTACGAGATGGGTGGGTTTTTGTCATCTTATAAAAGCTAACTGGCTATAGTTAGCCAGTTTGTATGCTAGCAGAAATTAGCTAACGTTGCCGAGGTGTGTGTGTGTTCCCTAAACTTCTTTCTGATGGATTAATTTTAAAATTCTGCAATTTGTCTAAAATTAAATGAACATTTGTTAAATTACACTGTTCATTGTTTAACCAAACTTTGTTTTCTGAAAAATACATGCATTTCTTGTCAACCCACGTCCAAATAATGAATACAAACATTTTTAGGGAAGCAATAAACCAACCATAGGGCTACACTTTATAGTACTGGTCACGCCATTTCTACACTACATCTGGAGTGAAGCTATGTTATTTAGTTGCTCAAATGCTCAGTACTACTACTACAGTAGCAGTATTGTCTATGTAGCTATTATGAGTCAAGGGAATGGCTATACTAATACATCCTGGGTGTTCTGACACTGTTTTTGCTTTTATATCGACAAATAACCCAAATTGATTGTCTTGATACTGTCATGCATAAGACTTTTTTTTCTGTCCTGGACTCTGTCTTGAGTAAGACTCAAACCTCTGGACTCGGACTCGAACCTCTTTGGACTCGGTCTTGACTTGGACTCGACTAGTCCTGGTCTTGGACTCCACAAAGGTGGTCTTGACTACAGCCCTACTTTTAACATTATGATGCGTTTGATTCTATGATGCTTTCAACCCTATGCTGCTTTTGATCCTATGATGCTTTTGATCCCAATATTGTTTTGATGCTTTCGATCCTATGATGCTTTGAACCCTATGCTGCTTTTGATCCTGAGGCTTTTGATCCCAATATGGTTTTGATCCTTTGATGCTTTCGATTCCATTATGCTTTTGATCCTTTGATGCTTTCGATCCTTTGATGCTTCTAATCCTTTGTTTCTTTTGATCGTTTGTATATGCTTGTGGGCAAGTCAGAGGGTTAAGGCTGAAGCCATATTTTAATCTTTTTCAGGCTGCTGTAAAACAACCCCCTCCTGTTAAGCCAGCTTTATTTCAATTTTGCATGAGGCATCACATATCAAGTGTGCTTTTGATCCTTTAATGCGTTTGATCCTCTGATGCGTTTGAGCCAATGTGATTTTTTTATCCTATGATGATTTTAATCCTCTGATGCATTTGATCCCAATGTGAGTTATCTTTTGATGATTTAAATGCTCTGATGCAAATGTGAGTTTTATCTTATGATTTTAATGCTCTGATGCGTTTAATCCCAATGAGTTTTATCCTATGATGATTTTAATCCTCTTATGCGTTTTATCCTATGATTATTTTAATCCTCTTATGCGTTTGATCCCAATGTGAGTTTTATCCTGATTTTAATTCTCTGATGCGTTTGATTCCAATTTGAGTTTTATCCCATGATGCTTTTAATCCTGATGCGTTTGATCCCAATGTGATTTTAATCATCCAATGCATTTGATCCCAATGTGAGTTTTATTTTGTGTGTAAGCAGTGTGAGTGACTATGCTCCAAAGAAAATTCCTAGTATGTGTCCTCATACCTGGCAATAAAGATGATTCTGATTATCCTCTGATGTGTTTGATCCCAATTTGAGTTTTATTGTTTTTGTTTTGTCTAAGCTCAGTGAGAGCGACTATGCTCCAAAGAAAAATTCCTAATGTGTCCCCATACCTGGCAATAAAGATGATTCTGATATCCTCTGATGCGTTTGATCTGAATGTGATTTTTTTTTTTGATGATTTTAATCCTCTGATGCGTTTGATCTGAATGTGATTTTTTTTTGATGATTTTAATCCTCTGATGCGTTTGATCTGAATGTGATTTTTTTGATGATTTTAATCCTCTGATGCGTTTGATCTGAATGTGTTTTTTTTTGTGATGATTTTAATCCTCTGATTCATTTGATCCAAATGTGATTTTTATTATATTACTTTAATCCTCTGATGCGTTTGATCCCAATGTTTTGTTTTATGTGTAAGCAGTGTGGGCGACTATGCTCCAAAGAAATTCCTAGTATTTTTTCCCCATACCTGGCAATAAAGATGATTCAGATTATCCTATGATGCATTTTATCCCAATGTGATTTTTGATGCTTTTCATCCTCTGATGCATTTGAGCCAAATGTGATTTTTATTTTAATTTACTATTTTAATTCGCTGTGTTTGATCCAAATGTGATTTTTATTAAATTACTTTAATCCTCTGATGCGTTTGATCCCAAGGTAAGTAAGTGTGGGGGTTTGGGTTAGGGGTAAGTGTGGGGGTTTGGGTTAGGGGTAAGTGTGGGGGTTTGGGTTAGGGGTAAGTGTGGGGTTTGGGTTAGGGGTAAGTGTGGGGGTTTGGGTTAGGGGTAAGTGGGGTTTGGGTTAGGGGTAAGTGTGGGGGTTTGGGTTAGGGGTAAGTGTGGGGGTTTGGGTTAGGGGTAAGTGTGGGGTTTGGGTTAGGGGTAAGTGTGGGGGGTTTGGGTTAGGGGTAAGTGTGGGGGGTTTGGGTTAGGGGTAAGGTGGGGGTTTGGGTTAGGGGGTAAGTGTGGGGGTTTGGGTTAGGGGTAAGTGTGGGGTTTGGGTTAGGGTAAGTGTGGGGGTTTGGGTTAGGGGTAAGTGTGGGGGTTTGGGTTAGGGGTAAGTGTAGGGTTTGGGTTAGGGTAAGTGTGGGGTTTGGGTTAGGGGTAAGTGTGGGGGTTTGGGTTAGGGGTAAGTGGGGGTTTGGGTTGGGGGTAAGTGTGGGTTTGGGTTAGGGTAAGTGGGGTTTGGGTTAGGGTAAGTGTGGGGTTTGGGTTAGGGGGTAAGTGTGGGGGGTTTGGGTTAGGGGTAAGTGTGGGGGTTTGGGTTAGGGGTAAGTGTGGGGGTTTGGGTTAGGGGTAAGTGTGGGGGTTTGGGTTAGGGGTAAGTGTGGGGGTTTGGGTTAGGGGTAAGTGTGGGGTTTGGGTTAGGGGTAAGTGTGGGGGTTTGGGTTAGGGGTAGTGGGGTTTGGGTTAGGGTAAGTGGGGGTTTGGGTTAGGGGTAAGTGTGGGGTTTGGGTTAGGGTAAGTGTGGGGGTTTGGGTTAGGTAAGTGTGGGGCTTTGGGTTGGGGGTAAGTGTGGGGGTTTGGGTTAGGGTAAGTGGGGGGTTTGGGTTAGGGGTAAGTGTGGGGGTTTGGGTTAGGGGTAAGTGTGGGGGTTTGGGTTAGGGGTAAGTGTGGGGGTTTGGGTTGGGGGTAAGTGTGGGGGTTTGGGTTAGGGGGTGGGGTTTGGGTTAGGGTAAGTGTGGGGTTGGGTTAGGGGTAAGTGTGGGGTTTGGGTTAGGGGTAAGTGGGTGGGGTTTGGGTTAGGGGTA